>OMNV01004992.1:13641-70930 GCA_900303265.1 Brotula barbata | reverse complement strand
TCCCCTCCCCCCCCCACCCTCTCTCTCTCCCTCCCCCCCCTCTCCCTCTCCTCTCCTCTCCTCCTCTCCTCTCCTCTCCTCTCCTCTCCTCTCTGTATTGTAAACAACATACTCTAACATTAGAGATGGCTGCATTCAAAATGATACACAGTGGCTTCATACTGTACTACATGCTAAGTTGAGAGTTATCCACCTGTGACATGGATCACTGGAGCACATGCTCACACACATATTAGTACATACACAGTTACACAACGACGCACAATAGGAAGTTATCTCTGGCTGCTGAGAAGAGCAGTAATTAGGACTGTGTGCTGTGGATATTCTTGGTTCAATACTGATCAGTGTCATCTGTTTGTGTGCTTATGTGTGTGAGTGTGTGTGACAGAGAGAGAGAGAGCGAGAGAGGGAGAGAGTCTGGTGTGCTGCAGCCTACAGTTTCCATGGTAACATCGGAACCCATCTTGGTCTCTATGGTAACTTCTGGTTGGCACCCACAGAGTTAGAGATAGAGAGAGAAAGAATGGATGGGAAGAAAGATGAGACATAGAGGGGGGAGAGAGAGAGAGAGAGAGAGAGAGCGACAGAGATGGAGAGACAGAGAGGGAGAGAGAGTTTCTTTCAGACTCTTAACTTTGTCTTCAAAAAGTGTGGATTTTGGCCCCTCGTTTTGTAAAGTTAATTGTTTCTTGTTAGAAATTAGGTGGTTGCCAGTTCAAATCCCAAATGCATTGAAAAAATAGGAACAGAGAGAGAAAGAGTGACGAAAGTTTACGATTCTAAGGACTTTCCAGAGCTCAATGCATGGTTAAATACAAAGTTGATGTGACTATGAAAGTATGAATTCATTTTTTTACAATCTTATATTTATCTATCTTTTTGTTTAATTAAGCTACACCTTCCCCTTCTGCATGAAAGAAGCACACACACACACACATTCACAATCACAGTAACATGCACTAGCATATAATGTATCAGTGCGTTCTTTTCAGAACAACTTAATGGCACGTCCTCGTCCAGCAGCACATGGTCATACAAACACACACACACACACACACAATTGTAAAAGGTCACGGCAAATGGAAACATTGTCCTCATATGGTAGAATGTCGATACTATAATCCGATTGGCCGAGTTGATGGATAGGCAGTTTGGTTGACCTATCACAGTTAACTGAATTATTGCTCCCACATACTCACCTTTCTGTCTTTCTGTCTGCCTTCTTTCCTCGTTTACTTTGTTTATCTCTCTCTCTCTCTCTTCTCCATCTCTCCATCCTCTCATTGTTTGGCTCTCATTTCTTTCCAGTCACTAACCAGATTATTTTTGCCCTTAATGGATCTGTGTGAGCAGAAGGAGGCAGTGAAGTGCGTATGTGTGCGTTTGCGTGTCACAGGCAAGGTCATGTACAGCATACAGTATGAATTTGTGTGGATGTACCTGTGTGTGTGTGTGTTGTTCAAGCTGAGCTGTTCCTACCAGATGTTTTTTGGTTATTTTATCCTCCAGAGTGCTACACTGTCTGTCTGTCACCAACAGATCCGCACACAGCCCGTGTGCATATGTGGGTGAGACGGACTGATGGAGAGTCTGTCTATTTGGAGAGGGAGGATGTGTATCAGTGTGTGTGTGTGTGTGTGTGTGTGTGTGTGTGTGAGAGAGAGGGAGAGGCTCAACAATTTTATTTTCAACCCTCATACTTAAGACCTTTACTGCACTATGAATATATTACAGTAATAGTCGAAGCAGAATTGATTCACAAAAAGACACAAACTCAAAACACACATCTGAGATAGAGAGGGATTGTTTTGTTTTTGCATGATGATGAGTTATTAATGCACACACTTTGTTAAAAACCACTTGTGTGCGGTGTATGTGAAGTTGATGTCAGTCAGCAGAAATCTTCCTTTTTGGTCATACTTAAAGAGCGATCATTTGAGTGAAACAGATGCGGACTGGAAGGAGGCGTTCATATTAAAATCAGAATTTTGTGTAGTGGTTGCTCGGTCTTTAATGAACAGAATGAAGATAGATGTGAGAGCCTGTATGAGTTATTGTTTTTATAGTGTAAAAGTTGGCCACTTCCTGAAGCTCCACCCCTCCAGCCTCAGGTTCAGCTGATTCTTCCCAGGAAAGGCGCTTCATGCCTGGGGAGAAGACCTGGCTGACCCACTGTCCCAAACCCTTTCTGTGTATGTGCATCCATGGGAAAATACTGGACAGAGGAGGATGGACAGACAGACAGACGGATGGATGGACAGATGGATGGATGGATGGGTAGAACATTTCTGTGTTTTGTTGCCAGTAGTTTTATCACCGCTGTCTTGATGTCATTCCATTCGTAAACAATTCAAAAAATTTGATTGGAGGGATGGGAAGTGATGAGTTGGGAGAATGACTGCGAATTATACTATACCAGAAATCTCTGCTACACACACACACACACACACACCAAGGCTATCTTAGGACAGTTCTCAGGACCCCCTTAGGCAGAGGTCACAGCAGCTCCTAAGTCCACCAAACCGCATGTGTGTCCTTGTGTGTGCACATGTTCCCAAACATCAGACAGCAACCATTTAACACAGGAAAGAGCTGTGTTAATTTAATCATCAACTTATTGTGTTATGGATCACATTCCACATTACACACACACAGTGGAAGCATAAACAGAGAGAGAATATCATGTTCTGACTACTAAACTCAGGGGAGTAGAGGAGTAAGTAGTACTGTTTGTTCTGGCTTTCTTTCTATGTGTGTGTGTTGGGTGTGTGTATAAATGAAAACATGTTTCAATAAATAGCCTCAGAAGCTCGAATATACACTTTTATATTACACAGTTATCTTTTAATCATTGATTTTACCTTTTTTTGCCGTCTATCTCTTCCCGCTCTCTTTTATCTTCTCTCTTTTCATCTTCCTGCCCTTTCTCTGCCTGACTATCTGACATTCCTGCGACAGCACTTTTTAAGCAAAATGAATGCAGCGGTGTGACAGCTGTCCTCTCTGTTTGTCTTTGCAGGAGCGTGTGGAGTATCTGTTCCTCATCATCTTCACAGTGGAGGCGTTCCTGAAGGTGATAGCCTACGGCCTGCTCTTCCACCCCAACGCCTACCTGAGGAACGGCTGGAATTTGTTGGACTTCATCATCGTAGTCGTAGGGTGAGTGGACTGGACAGGGACACAAAGAAAGAAAAAACATGGAAAATCTGCACAGTTAACCTTTATACCCTGACGGTTGAGTGAGGTGGTGACAAATCCTGTCATTGTGAATCTCTATGTAGCGTTTAAAAGGGACTACATGAAACTTTTTTTTTGCATGTGGAGGCTGATGGATGCCAATTGGTTAGCAATAGTCTTCATTGGGTGTAATAATAAGGTGGTATCCTGCTCATGCATCCTTCAAAAGAATCGGCATGAAATTTTTCCGCGTTGGATCGATGGTACGGCCCTGGTAAAGCAGCAGTGTATTGATGAAGACTAATGTGATTACCTACGTCCTGTAAAAAAGCTCTGCTCTGTTTGTTTTATCTGCAACTCAGCAACATTACCCATCTGCTACCCCTGTGTGTGTGTCTGTGTGTGTGTGTGTGTGTGTGTGTGAGAAAGACAAAGAGAGAGAGAGAGAGAGAGGGAGAGAATCTCTTGACCTGAAGGAAGATTGAACACAAACACCCACACACACTTTTTCATTGTTGCTCCGGTGTTCAGTCACATTAGACAACTGAACATGCTCATCTTTACCCCAGACAGACACACACACACACACACACACACACACACGCTGGCTGCCTCTGCCATGACTGCCCCTGGCATAAACACAACCCTTCACCATTCTTCTGCTGCAACTCCTGCACCTCTGTAAGAAAGGTCAGGGGGTCAGCCGGGTATGAAGTTGGCCTCGCTACAACCCCGCCATCATCACATTTTGAACGCACTCAAGATTGTGACCAAAATAACAAGACAACACTTTGCAGAGTGAGTTTGAATTAATAGAAATATTTGAAAAAGTAGAAAATGACATGGAAAACAAAGATACACAAGTATCCATAAAACTAAAATTATGCCATACAAATACACAAAACTATACTCAAGCTCACACACACAAACACACACGTAATGACACACACACCCAGGAAATGCACTGTCTCTGAGTGTGTGAGAATAACTTGCTGTCAACCTTCCTGTGATTCTGTGTGTGTTTCTAAGATTAAAAAAGTACCCAACCTCTTTTTAATTTGATTTGAGCTTTTTTATGTATAATAATAATAATCATAATAATGATAATCATAATAATGATACGTTTTATCCTTTCTGTGTATATCCAGCAGGGGGGCTGAAAAAGTCTTTTAGCTGTTATTTTATGAAACGACAACACATTCGTTATCTCTATGAATGTACACAGACTGCTATTTTTAGCTATGGATCTTCACACGCCTGAAATCTAATTATCGTTAAATGATCCTAAAGATCATCAAAAATATATGGTGGTGGTGCAAAGCCGTGGATGGCCGATGAGCTTTTTATAATCTCATTCAAAGACGAGCCGAGAGAGAGAGAGCGAGAGAGCGACAGTGTCAAATTGAGAGGGAGGCAGTGCACAATGGAGAGGGTGAGAGAGAGAAAAGAGAGTGCGATATGTTTTGAGAGGTCTTTTCAAGTGGCCATTTCATCTGTGCTAATTGATAATTCTCTGTGACTAACGCGCCGCTGCTGGCCTTTGAGTTGCGAGAGCTAGAAAATGCTATTGTACAGTGATTTCTAAGCGAGCGAGAGAGAGAGAGAGAGAGAGAGAGAGAGGTGCTCAGCTGGAGATAGATAAATGTGTGCGCTTCTGATAGCTTAAAAGCATATTTACCTCTTTTAAAGATAATTTTGTTTTCCATTAGCTTACACGGCATGTCTACCTAATTTGTATTAAATACTGTGTGACATCAGCCTGTCTACAAGTGGGTGACATCACGTGACAGTGAACGGCGGCCATATTCTTAATCTTATGGCATGTGAGCATATGAGTACTCACTTCTAAACTCACATGTTGAAAACCTTTCATTCCATACACAGCGTTGTACCGAGCAGAATGTCAAGTCACTAAAGCCAAGAGTCTCACATTTCCTTTCCTGTGCAACACACAGAGAAAAGGTGAAACACTTCCTGTTGTTTTGCATCAGCAACGGATTATGCAAAACACCTTGGTGTCCTGATCACCCTGTCAGGGTTTATTCCATAATAATACAAAACATTACCCTGCTTATTACATGACTACAAAATAAAAAAGACCTTTCACACAATACATATTTTAAATGAATTTGTTACTAATTAGCTAGCCTAGCATTATATAACATAACAGCATTGTTACGGAAGCAAGCAGCAGAGTTGAACCTACTAGCTAGCTACAAAGTGTAAGCTGCACGTTTCCATTAACAGTGAATGGTGACACAGTGAATGAGACGTCTTTCAGGATGATGACATTCAAGGTTTGGTGCTTTTTAGTTCAAACGATGGAAACTTCTGCTTGTTGGGAAACAACAAGAAGGTAATACTACTGTGCAGCTAGCTAGGAATATTAGCAACACTTTTTAGCTCAGCAATTTGCAGCGGTGAACACTTTGTTGCCTCTCCGTTATCAAAATTGACCGTAGAACAGCACAAATTAACTTGAAGAATCTCATTTGATTATGTACAAATCAATGCGTACAGTATTTCTTCATTATCATCCTTTATTTTGAATTTGATATCTCAATTTCCACAAAATCAGGACATTATGACCACATTTCTTGGTATCTGTTGTATTCTGTTGTGTGTGTGTGACCGCAAACAACACAATGTGGTTAATGAAGTCATTACTTTGCTTTGTTGCAGGTTATTCAGTGCAATCTTAGAGCAGGCCACCAAGGGGGACGGGGCCACTCCTATTGGTGGGAAGGCAGCGGGCTTCGATGTCAAGGCGCTGAGGGCATTCAGAGTACTCAGGCCGCTCAGACTGGTCTCTGGAGTGCCCAGTAAGTAATCACACATATTCACAATTACATAATGGAATTCAGAAACAAGGTTACAAGAAAGAAAGAAACAAACAAACAAACAAACAAAGAAAGAATAATTGGGTGGGGATCAGGTGTAAAAAGAAATTGTGTAGTAGTAGGGATGAAATGAACCAACAGATTGGAGCTGATGTTGGTATATCAGTGCTGGATGAGACTCACAAAAACACACACACACACACAGCCTAGTTGTCCAATATTTGGACCGTACTCATGACGTGTCAGTTAGCTTGTCTGTGCTAGCGACTACAGAGATCAATAATCCAACTGAAGAGACGACAGGAAAGGATCACATGTCATGTACAAAGACTTTGTGAGTGCGTGATAAGAAATCAGGGAGTGTATTATCCTCTGAAAGTAAACACCTAGGGTGACTGACTGGAAACTGTTGGTTTCTGCATGTCTCACATGTGCTGAGAACACTGCAGGGCCCAGTATTTAGACGGCACCCTGTGTGCATCATTTAGCCATCACCGGTACATGTATAGACATGTATCAGGATAAATAAAGAATTATACCGTATTCATAACGAATCTTATTATTTAATGTCCACCAGAGTATTTTGAACAGTGTGTGTTTGTGTGCGTGTGTGTTCCAGGTTTACAGGTAGTGTTGAACTCCATAATCAAAGCCATGGTTCCTCTGCTCCATATTGCCCTGCTGGTCCTCTTCGTCATCATCATCTACGCCATCATCGGCCTGGAGCTCTTCATGGGCAAGATGCACAAGACCTGCTTTTATTCCAAGGATGGTCTCTCAGGTACACACACATACACACACGCACCTTATGATCCTGTGTCTTCTCCTCACACAATGACTGGCTGCAGTAACATGTCACCAGTAAGCAAACGATAATCAAGAGCAGAGAGGAAATAGAGAACATAACATGGCCGGATTTAAATGATAGCCACCATTAATTATTTAAACTATCATTATGTTTTAGAGCACAAACAATTTGAGCAGTAATTGAAACAGCAACTGCCAAACAATATTCGGTAAAGGCCCACAGGTATAAAAGGACTTAAGTGTTGTAATGGTGATGTTATAGGTCCCGTGAGAGGCATTAGCTTTGCACTGGGTAAGTGCTGGTGGAAAATGCTCAGCTATCCCATACATCACTCTGGAGAGCTTGTTTATTATAATTAGTGCAACAATTTTCCTTTCTGCTTTTATGACTCTTCTGTTTGGTTTTAGTTCAGCACATCCTTTATAGACTTGTTTCAGTTTCTAAGAATTTATCATGTGACTATGATGATAGTGCTAAAAGTATTGCCACAGTTTTATATTATTCACACATCTTTTATATTTGGTCATGTGAGTTTTAGGATAGCTTACATTTAATCACAACTTGTCTGAAGTTAACAAGAAAAAGGGGATACAGTAAATCAATCTCCTGTGTTCTTCCCTCTCAGGCACCATTTCAGAGGAAAAGCCAGCACCCTGCGCACCCAACGGAGCTCACGGACGACACTGTGCCCATAATGGAACAATGTGCATTGTGGGTTGGGAGGGCCCCAATGATGGAATCACCAACTTTGACAACTTTGCCTTTGCCATGTTGACCGTGTTCCAGTGCATAACCATGGAGGGCTGGACGGACGTGCTGTACTGGGTGAGCCGGACACCACAACTGTGTCTCAGTGTGTGTGAGTGTGTCTGTGTGTGTGTGTGTCTTAGAGCTTGAATTAGGCTGGAAATTTTTGTCTGAACCCAATCTGGTGATTTCATGAGTCATTTTCATGCAAAACACAGAGCAGAGAGTTTTCAGACTGTACAACACAGAAAAAAAGTTAATATTCTTCTTAATACGTCAACAAAATCAATATTCACCTGATCGCCGCAAACAGAATTCATTTCTTAATGCTCCTATATGGATGGGTTAAATGCGGTAATCAAATTTCATTCCCGTGTGTAAAAAAATACAGAAAAAGACCAAATAAATGTGAAAGACCCGATTCTTTTTCGTCTTAAAATGATTCTACATCCACCGTAGAACAACTTTCTCCATCGTCATGTAACATCAAATTTTAGTCTTTAACTCGTTTTTTCTTATTCTTAATGTACTGTTATTGTGCAATCCTCTCTATTTCAATGATTAAGAGACAGATAACTTTTGAACACTCATTTATTAACTCCCTCGTGTTGGTTCAAATATGACTAAGAACCGGAATACACTCTCTGAATGAATCTTTGAATGATCTTGCTGAATGAATTACTGGTAGATACATGAAGAAAAGGGAAACTCTGCACCCCTAGTGGCACGGGGCCGTGTGTATGACTGCATACACACTGCTGCTGGCAGCTTGCGACACAGAGCGCCAATCAGACCCGCTGAGCTAAGCCCCATGTTCACATCCCATCCAGGCCAGAGGCCGATGTGTATCTTAGAAATGATGTCTGAATCCTGACAAGCCTGGCATGAACAGTCAGGTCCCATTGGGTTCAGACAGAAATGACAAGTGTGTGTGTGTGTGTGTGTGTGTATGAGTGCATGTGTGTGTGAGACAATGATTGATATGTATAGCCAGCGTATATGCATGCAACATCAGTGCCACATGAGTGCCTTTGAAAATGTCTTTCAGAAATGCAAGTGTAATTGTGTTCGTCATTCAGAGGCAGGCATGCACACACTCACACTCAGACATGACTATGTATGTGTCTGTGTACGTGCGTCTGTGAGTACGTGTGTGTCTGTTAGCCTCGCAACCTCATGTCTCAGCTTAAATCGATGCAGACAATACACTGTGTAATCGAAGGCGCTGATTCATTTGAAACGTGTGTGGAATCCCAATGCTTCATTGGAGTTTGGATTGAACACACACACAAAACAGACATATACACACACACACACACACCACCCTCTCTATAAATGACCAGAGGCATTCAGCGGTCCCATCCCTCTAAAAAGACCGATGGAACACTCTGTGCTGTTAATCAGCATGCGGGTCTGAGCTTCAATCAAACGTCTACATGTGCTGGTAGATGTTGATGATGGAGGTGTGTCTCTCCACCCACAGTATGATGTAACTACAGCACATTCACATAATACACACACAGGAAGCTTTACCACAGCAGCCTTCACCTATGTAGTCTGACAGAGCTGACCGTGTTGTTGCCACCCCAGAACTAAGAATTGTTGCCTTCAAAAGTGTGAAGCTGCGTTTGCGATGAGAGTCAGCTGTTGCTCAGCAGGACTGTGGCAGAACACGGTGATTACCGAAGGCTGCAGGATATGCAGCACGCCGCACGTCTGTTTCACCGCTGGAAAGCACTTTGTGTGGTACTGATGGAGACCAATTTCTGGGGGATTTCAACACATCACTTTTCAAGAGAAATCTTGTAATGGCAGAGCTGCTGCACAGTGGAATACCTCAGCTCCAGCCGTCACACGTGCAGAACCTCACACACAGTCATGACTCGAATGAAGATCAGTGAATTTAAGGAAATATGAGTGAAATAATCGGTGTGTGTGAGTGTATGTGTGTGTGTGCGTGCGCGTGTCTGTGCTCTACACCCCTTCTGCTACTATTAACTGCAACTTCTGCCACGCACACACAAAGTTAATTTGCACACTTCGCTAACTACAGTAGCACTGGACTAGCCAGCTATCTAAGCAAATGAATGGGGTCATTTATCACACTTATATGTATAAATGATAATGGAAAAATAGTTAATAAACAGACAATATCAAGCCCAAGTTTGCAAATTGTATATATTCTGTTATAAAGACAATGTAGATTAATGATGTTCAGCATCTCCTATAACTATTCCTCATTCTATCTCTCATACACAATCACACAAAAATTGTTGTGATAGTAAAAACAAAGATTCCTCTGCCCGGATCCAAACCCAGATCAAATTCATTACTTTTTCCAATTTCATTACGGTGATGCAGATAAACGTAACCTCTTGCTGGAAGTCATTACAGTATCTGATATTTTCCTTAATGCTGTAGTGCTCGGATACCACAGCAGGCCTCCATCTCCCGTTTACATCCTCATCTCCGATAACTGTCTATCTCTGCTCCCACATTTCCAAAGAAGATATCCAAAACATTTTATACAAATAAACCCTCGTTATTGATTTGGCTGGAGTATTTTAGTCACGTGCTGTAAATCCTGCATAACATCATTGATTTGGTTGAAATGAAGAATCGTTGAGACGCGGTGTGTGAATTGAATTGTAAAGACTGTTCCACCTTGCCAAGGGAGGATTTCTGCAGCCAACATTTCAGTGTTGATCGGGATGAATGGTTTCACTTTGGATTTGACTCCCTTAACATACCACTTAAGGGTTGTTTAGTCATGCTCTGTATTGTGCGGACTCCAACAGGTAGACCAAAGGATTCATACTCACACACACACTCCCACACACTCATATTGCCACTCTTGCTTTGCCAGGTGTTTCTACGGCGCTGTCTAACATCACTGCTGTTTTCTTGTGTCCTTTTTTTTCTCTCATCTCTAACACTGACTCTCTTTTAACCTCTTGTCTCCCCTTTTCTCTCACCCTTCTCTCTTTTTCTCTCCCCTTTCTTCTCTCTCTCAGATGCAGGATGCTATGGGCTATGAGCTGCCATGGGTCTATTTTGTCTCTCTCGTCATCTTCGGCTCCTTTTTCGTTCTCAATCTCGTTCTGGGTGTGTTGAGCGGGTAAGAGGTTGTTGTTGTTGTGTGTGTGTAGGTGTACATATGTATTTGTGTGTGTATTTTATGTTACGGCCGTATGAGGTTCAGTGTGGTAACAGCTGTGCAACAAGACTACTTGGACATGGTTTTACACAGATTATATTTTCTCTGGATCCAGTAAGACAAGAAAAAAAATCCAATATGGTAATTCAAATTATTAATGTTATTACTATTTATTACTAGTATTATTATTACCTCCTTCCAATGCTGCTCATTTGTCACCAGCCTGAGAAACAGACATGATACACACCTTTCTTTCTTTCTGCCTACAGTACACAGTGTGTGTTTCGTGCCGCTAAACGCTGCTTCAGCAGGTGAACTGGGTGCTGTTTTTCCTGTGCTCTGCCAAATCACGCTGTTTTAGTACACGCACCACCCGGCCTGTAGGGACACACTGGGGTATAAATAATTCACCCCTCAGGTCAGCCGTGGAGATGGAAAGCTTTAAAAAAACATACACACACATAACAGGGAAATACAACAAGTAGAATGACATGTTTGAGGACAAAGAGGAGAGTAGATGAAATGTTAGCCATTTATCTGATGGTAATGATAATGAACAATAATCATGATAATACCAGAAAACAAGTGACCAGTGTTTTCGTGAGACCCACCAGAGCCCTGGTTCATAGCTTCTGTTCTTGTGTACTCTTATTGTAATTCAGGGGTTTTCAATGGACGGGCTGTGACAGTGACTTCAGTATTGGTATTTTAATGCCAGAAGCACTTAAATTATGTTTTTATCTGTACAATTTATCTTTGTTCCAAAAGTGTTTTGTTTTGTTTTGTATTTCTTATCTATTAGTAATTTATAATAGGTAAGAAAAAAAAAAATCTCAGCCCCTGTCCCCGCCACCGGCATCAAAAGCCCCCAGGTTTCTTTGTAGCCAGGAGGAAGGAGGTCTATGGGCCACCATAGGTTGAAAACCCCTGCTGTAATTAGTTTCTCTTCACAGTGACTCAGCCCTGAAGAATCTGATCCGAGTTATGCTCCTAACCTCCCCTCTCTCATGTGGATACTGTGTTGATTTTTGTTTCAGTTCAGTTGTTTTGTATCCTTCTAAAATATAACAATGCACCTCTGAATAGGTCCTGTCGGAGAACAGCTGACCAAATATGTCTGACATGGCACACTATACTGTGGGATCCCCGACCGATAAACACAATGATTGCTCTACAATCTCAGCTGGTGTCGTGCTGAAGCAAACGAGTCCATCTGTTGTCAATGATCACCAAGGATCTAACTCCCCTCCTCCCTCCCTTCTCCCCCTCCTTTTCTATTGCTCCACTCTGACATCCACCCTCCCGCCCCCCGTCCACATCTTCTGCTTGTCCCCTCTCTTGACAATCCTTCTCTTCCATGCCCTTGGTCCACCTCCGCTCCCCCTCATTTCCCCACATAGGTGAATGATGCAGTAGGAAACAAGTGGCCATGGGTCTATTTTATCACCTTAATCATCATCGGATCCTTCTTTGTGCTAAACTTGGTTCTGGGGGTGTTAAGCGGGTAAGGGCAGGGTCAGAAGTCTCTCGTAAAGTCATCTTTCTCTTCTTTGTGCCATTGTTCTTGGCTTAGTCTGACGCACAGCTGTACTCTAAGTCTAAGTAGATTTTCATTACTTACTTCTTTACTTCTTATTCTTGCCTTTGGATTATAGTGTTTCTTTACCAAGCACTTTGACTTTACTGGAACTAAACTGACTTTCAGAAAATGTTGGGTGGTTATTGTATCCGAAGCATGTGCATGTGTCTTTAACATGCGTCTTACCTTTGAAATCAAATTCCCAACTCTTGGTAGCGTCCAATCTCTACCCACTGAGATAAATTAGCCACTCTTACTTTAGTCATGTACTTCTCACCAACTTGTTCCCCCAAAGATAACTCCCCTTTGGTACAAATAACAATGTCTGGTTGCACCAGCAAGATGTCAGAAGCCATCGCTCGACTTTATGGCTGAAGAAAATTCTCCATCTTTCATCATACTTTGATTAAAAGGCCAACAAAGCGTCAACTTCTCGACTTATATAGCTACTGCCAAGCCCTCTGCCCTTGATGTGACAGAGCAAAACACTGATCGATATGAAAGAAAATATAAATAGATATCGAACCTTCTGAGGATTGTAGAGACAAACACGAACATTCCGCAACCCCCTGCCAGAATACTTGCTCACGTCCATGTGGCTGTTCTTTGCTCGTTTTGTTTTATCTCTGTACTCAGGGCCTTCAAACTGAGTTAGTGTTAAATAATATTTCAGCATCTCTCCCAATAACACTTCAGCAGGACAGATTGCATTATTTCTCATTTTTAATGCTTAACCTCATTTTTATGATCATGGGCCTTGGACCTCGCCAGATTATCAGCGGCCATTTCACTGACCCTCGGTCTAATCCTAAACGGCCACAGTGAAGAATACCGTTAGACACCAATACAGAAAGAAAGTTGTATGAAAGTCTACAGGAGATGATAAAGTTTGGGTGGGATCAGATACCCGAGGACGTCCAGAAGTGTCTCACCTCTGACTGACTGACCTGAATCTGACTCCTCATCCCCATCCTGATGTGCCAGTAGCATCATAGGAGAAATAATGGAGGTCTATCTGGTCCAAACAGCTTAGGGGGGAGTCTGCTGTTTGACTCTTTGTCTGACTTCTGACTAATGATGCTGTCAGCGCACTACACAGCCTGACCTTTTACCAACTGCCTCCTCCATGGTGTGTGTGGGTCTCACATTGGCATAATAACTAATGGCTAAACAGGAAGAAAGAGAGCAATGGAGAGACAGAAACACCGGGTGTTATTGTTTTTGTCGGGATTTGGATGTAATATGCAAATTAGAGAATAGAGAATGTAATGGAGAGAGAAAGTGGATTGAAGTATGGTGAGCGGAGAGCAGGGGAAAATCAGAGGGAGAAAGACAGAAATGAGAAGGTCAGGCTGGGAAGAAGGAGCACAATGCTTCACGTCTGCTGTTCACACACACACACGTGACACACACATAAATAGGACTGGGTGTCCTGAGCAGAAACACAAGAGCAGCAGTGTCCTCATGCACATTGATCTGCATCGTGTGTGTTGTGATCTTTATTCCCATGATTCCATCAGCATACACACTTTATCTTATTCTGCTCCTCTAGAACATCATCGTCAATAGATTTAAGTCATGCACTTTATTCGTACTGTTCAATAAACGTTACACATTGTCATGCCTGATTAAAGTCCATATTTTGGAACTCATCCGTTATCTGTAGACTTTGGCTCATGACCTCTGACCTGTGAACATTCCCTATCATTTACAGTTAGCTGTCATCCATATGCACAGTATTTGTTCACTACAAATTCGATATTCTGTATATGTATGTACTGTATCCATCCTGGCCTTGTCAAACCAACATCCCCGTATCCTAACAATGATTCCGGTTGTTTGTTTATCTCTTCCATAGCCTCTTCATCCCATTTCACCACAAAATTCTAGGGAACTTGTGTAAAAATCAATAGCTATGAACCTTGAGAACGTTCAGATGTTTACCAGTTGTGCTTTGTTTTGATTTGGTCCGTGGCTCTGCTTAGTGACCAATAGAATGAGATGGCACACAAAACCGAGGAGCTCGGTGATGCGGGAGGACCTCAGCTTCGAGCCACTTTTCTTCCAGTCTGACAGGAAGGGGCCGAGGCGGTGCAGCTGCTATAGGTGCCCTCTCTGTGCCTCCCTCTGGGTTTGTATGAAGCACTCCCAGGTGGGAAGCCCCAAAAACACGCTGTGGGGAATACACCTCCCAAAAGGCCTGCAAGCACCTGGTGACCTTTAGCCACAAGAATACAAATGAATGTAACACTCGGCTCTGTCCACTGTTGACAATCTAGTGTAAAGCCTCTCAAACTCTTTTTGTAAAAAAAAATTTTGTAGTTGTTTTCATCCATTCATAGACATATTTTGGTAAAAATACGGCAAAGAGAGGACGACGCTGAACGCTGACCATGTAGCGTTCAGCGTTCGGTTGTTAGAGATGACTGACTGCTCGCTGAACCCATCAATATACATTACACACACTAAGAGGCTGTAATGATCGAGATTCCACGTAGGCCTCCCTCAAACCTCCCCTTCTACTAGACTGAACAGCTGCATGGCTAAAACTGTAAGTGATCTCAAAACAATGCTATTAATATAATTGTAGTAAAACCTTTATCATCATACTGTATCGATTGGCGTCGTATCATCATGCGTTAGATTACACGGTGAATCAAATCTCATCGATTTGTTGGCTACTTAAAAATCCAGATGCATCGAATCGTTTGAGGCGTGAATCGAATCATTCTCAGTGGGTGAGACGCACAAACCTGTCAATAAGGCATTAACACTCATATCATGTGGGACACTACGGGCTCCACTGTGTCTAGCTGGATGTGCTTTCATCTTTGTACTTGCACACTAATAATCTTCTCTCCTTGGCAGAACTTTTTTTTCATTCACTTGACTGTCTTTTCTCTCCTTCAGCAGGTTTTTATTCCTCCTCTGATTTCACTGAAGAATACGGTTCTTTTCAAACTGTGTCAAGATTTTCAGATTCTCTCTTTTTCTTCTCTTTCTGTTCTCTCTCCCTCCGAAATCCTTCCCTCAATCCCATCATCCGTCTATCCCTTCACCTCCTCTCAGAGAGTTTTCCAAGGAGAGGGAAAAGGCCAAGGCACGTGGTGACTTCCAGAAACTCAGAGAAAAACAACAACTGGAGGAGGACCTTAAGGTGAGCTGATCAGGATTCCAAGAGGATTTAGCGTACAACAGCCACAAAGCACCTAAAAACCGATTTGATAGAAGGATAAAGTTTACTATTTGATATAAATGAGCACCAAAATGCTTTATCTTATATTGGTGGAGAGTGTATACGTGTGTATGTGTGTGAAATATTATATTGACGCTCTCAGTACCACCAATAAATCAGTGTTATTCTGTATGTGTGTGTGTGCGTGTGAATGTAGGGCTATCTAGACTGGATCACTCAGGCCGAAGACATCGACCCAGAGAACGAAGAGGAAGGCATGGACGAAGACAAGCCTAGAAATCGTGAGTACAGTTGTGTGTGCCTTGTACTCTAATGCATAGACGTGTATGCGTAGGTGTGTGTTTCTGGCTGTGAAAGAGGCCAGGATGAAGAACGAGGAGACAAATCAATTGTTTACTTCCATGTGCCCTTTGCGTGACGAGTCCGTCACTTACTGTTACTGACTGACCGACCGACTGACTGACTGACTGGCTGTGTGTTAACATCATCTGCTTGTTTTGGCTGAGAATCCTCCTTGGGTCAAAACCTGTTCAGATAGGTCAGACAGCAGCTTACAGCCTCTGGGCACCAATGCATTCACACATAGACACAAACAGAGACACATAAACACACACACAGTGTTGTTTGTACTTGTGTTTAACAGAAATATACACACATGGTCAGATTAATGTAGCATCCTCTCCACAACACCTCCAGAGAGAGTGAGCCGTTCGTGGCACACCTCTCCCCAGGACGGAGCTCCATTTCCTGGGTAGGCGGAGCAGACAACCGGCCCCTTGGACCTGGAGCCTTGATCCTAGATAACAATGCCACCTTATAACTGTTCCCTTCTTTCAGCTGACCACCATGATGTTCACTGAACAGAATACATCTTGACAGTTAGATTTAGATCATCTGACAAACATTATTGATATTTGATCCATAGCTCTCCATCAGTCTGATCAATCATCCCTCTATTTGTGAAAAAAGTGGAAAATCAAGTCACTTGCTCTTTCTGTTGCTCTCTGCCTCTGTCTCCCTCTGATGGATGGAGCCTCCTCTGGGAAGATTAATGAGGGCACACTGTCCCCGCTGCCCAGGATGTTTTGCATTCACACACACACAGACAACCACGGACACACACGTGTCCTTAAAAGGTATAAAAGACATAGAGAACAGAAGAGAGACATGAAAATGAAAATCGATGTTGATATGTTGAGATAACAGGCATAGGGGTAGTGTGTGTGTGCATGTGTTTGTGTGTGTGTCTGCGTCTACGTCTGTTTGTGGTGAGGAAGGGTAGTAGCTGCGGAGAGGACAATGAAGACAACAAGCAAGAGCAGATGGGAGTCATAGATAAGTTAGTGACCATGCACACACACATGCTTATGCAAAGGGACCACACACACATTCATCTTGTCCATCTATCATACCAGCGTTACATGTAGAGCTTCGGGGGTATATTAGTGATGTATGATGTGACTAGTGTGTGTGTTGATGGAACCAAGTGTGTGTGTGTGTTTGCACATTCAGTATGTGTGTACCTGTGTGTCAGGTTGTGACTGGTGCTAGAAAGTCATAAGACAATTTATCAATTTATACAGCTACAGTCAGACTGTGTGTGTGTGTGTGTGTGTACCTATGCTGAGGGCCTGTATGTACAATCTATAACCTGTTCTCTCGTCCCCGTGTGTGTGCTTCCTGCCATCAAGAAGCATATGCGTGTCGTGCATGCTCTCACCCTGCACCATCTTGTTCTTGCATGCTGTCGTCTTGTCTTGGCGTCGTGCCATGGCTGTCTGTGGTAGGCGTGTCTCCAGCTCACCTTGGTAAGAAGACCAGTAAACTGGCCTGGTTCAGTCACTCCACTGACTCACAGGACGGTATGTCTGTGTCCCTGTGTCCCTATGTCCCTGTGTCCTGTCTGTCTGTGCCTCTTATTTCACATGGTGTGTGATTTTATGTGTTTTTAACGTGTTCGTGCAGATTTTAACCAATTTGAAAATATCACTGTATCTCAGTAACCTTCTAATATCTCGTGTTTCCCACCTAGATAGCATCAAATAACAAATAGAGTGGTAGTTGTGGAAAAATATATGAAACATTTTCAAGTTTTTATCGTCCATCATCTGAGAAGTTTACAATTTGTACCTACTGGCTTGTCTTTCCTTCTGTGTGTGTGCATGTGTGTGTTTGGCAGGATGAGCTCCCTCTCGTGTTTCTTGTCTGTTATTGTGGTGAATACACAATAACTTTTTTTAAAAATTTAGATGTATGACACGTGCACACATTTCTCAGAGTGTCTCTTTTAAATATGGTGGTACTCTGTAGCCTTGTCTCATTTTTCACTGTCATCTAATATTCAGTCCAAGGTTTATATGTCCCCGTGGAGAGATGTGTTAATTTATAATGGATAATGGCATCATTATGCAGTGTGTGTGTGTGTGTGTGTGTGTGTGTGTAAATGTGTGTTTGTATGAAATAATGTGGGAATACATATAATTTCATCACAGATGTCATCATGTTTCTTTGCTCCAACATGTGTCCTGTATCTGAGCCAGCTGTTGGAGTGTTTGCGTTTACACTTTCTGTACATGTGTGGTGGAAGTGCACATCTGTTGTGTGTGTGTGTCTTGCTGAGCAGTGCTCTCTATCCCCAGGTAAGAGTCAACGTTTTCAGTCTCTGCGTGGAGCCGTGAAGAAAAACGCGGCTTTCCTTCGTAAGGCGTGTGCGTCTGGCTGCATGGCTCAAAACTACGTAGACATATGTGATCCTAGATTTGCAAGCTCTCCTCCTCACCTCTCATCCTCTCTTTCTCTCCACGTTTCCTCTCCTCTCCTCTCCTCTCCTTCCTGCGTTGAAGTAAACACTGTTTGTTCTCCTTGCCTTCTTTGCACCCTTCAAAAGATTATTGTTTTATAATCTGAATTTAATATTTCTTATTCTTTGAAATCAACCAGGGAATAAGGAGACATGGAGAGGAAACAGGATTAGTGTAGTACAAGATGCCTCAGTTCTTCCTTCTGGGTTTGCAGGGAAACAAACATCCCTAATCTGCCTGAAACAATCTGAAAAAGAACAACAAGAGGACAGTGTCACCACAGGCAACAACAAAAGCACAGACGGACATGACAATAGTCATGGCATGACATGAAAACCTCAAACATTTTAAATATTTGTGCTGTTGCAGTCCTCTGCTTGGTCAATTTCCAGATTTATTCCCCTGGATTTGTGTGCACCATAATACAGATTACCGTGCTACATCAATAAGAGAACATAACAGCTACAAGAATCTGTCTCATGAGAGATGAAAATACATGTTTAGACAATGATTTCATGGTCAATTTTGGGTTTGGACACTCGGTTTAAAACATTATGGGGTTTATCTATTGCTGTATTTGGCCACAAAGGCATGACAAATTGTCCACCAGTACACGCACAGCTACACACACGTATTTATGCCTCTATTAGCTGCCACGGTGCATGTATGTGAACAGAACTCTAAATCATAGCTCATATTTAAATCTGTACACTGCTGACTCCATTCTTACTGCAGTCATTATATTATGGTTCCAATTGGTTATTTACAGCGTCAGGGCCACTCTTTAATATTTTATGTCCATTACTCTTTCCCTCCTTTGCTGCCTCTTTCCTTTCCTCCTCTTCTTCTCGGTTCCCTCCGTGTCTCGTGTCTTTGGGGTTTTTCTCTAACAATAGGTATTAAACTAGTTCAAAGCTCCAGTGAGGAGCCTGGTTATATATTTAAAAGCTTTTAGCCAAGGGAGGAATTTCAGGCCCTGAGAGCTTTTTACGTAGCACCATATAGCATGAGGTCCACGTTGAGCCTGCTCATCCACCAGCACCTGTGTGTCCTACCCATCTATTCTTGAACAGGTAGTACTGTGCCCCCGTACACCACCTGGTTTATCACTTTAGATGAGTTCCATCTGCTCAGGGATATTAAATCACATAAAATGACTGTAAATTACAGCTTGGTTTAAAGAATGACACATGCAGTCATTTGAGCTCTTTGTATTTTTGCATGTTTTTGTTGGTTTCTTTGCATGGTAAAACAGTCTGAGAATCAGCTTTGAAAGACTTAAAACTTGCTTGCATTTAGTCTCAGCTTTAAATTAATGCCAAAAGTGTGTTATTGTTGCATGGAAATGCAAGACTACAGTTGGTGCATTCATGTCCGGTTTGGAAGATCTGACACTTGAATGTCAGCTGTTAAGGTGGAAAATAATTGCCCTAAAAATGGTTGCCCGAAATGCTGAGTGTGTAGATCGTGGGAGGGGGAAACAGAACCAAAATATTTTCAGTCCTTTTTTGTATTTCATTGTTATCGCAATCAGATCCATATTAGTTCAGTGTAATTGGGTTGCTGCAGTTATTGCATTTTGGAGTTTGATTTCATGGTTTTTCAATAAAAAAGTACAAAAGTAGTCAAATGCACAATATCAAATAAAAATAATTGGATGACTGACTTTAATGATTTTTAGTATACAAAAGATACAATATAAAAATACAATAATGCCATTAAACCACTAAATCCAAGGAGTCGTGCTTCATATATGTTGAATATCTAATGCAGACCACATGTGTTCCTTAGGTTTCATGTTCACTGCTGAGTTGTTTTTGTTGTTTTTTTAGATTTACCATTATTTCGAGTTGTGAATGAGGCATGCCTGGTTGTCTGCTGCCCCCTGTAGTTTGGGATGACCTACTGCATGCTGAGAGGACGTTGCTCTGCTTGCTGTAGCGCTGCATTTGCTCCACTGTTTGACCGGCTTCGCATTAATTTGCCGCTTTAAAAACTACATCAAAAACAGAATTCTACAAACAAAACAGACTGTTGCTGTATTTTATAAATTCAGTACATTTTCCTTTTTTAAACAGTGGATGTGTTCTTTAGCTCTCAAAATCACAGAGAATATAAATCCATATTTGATGCGACTGTGAGAAGAGAGCGTAGCCAAACTCTGACAAAAACAATAAACAGTCATGTATCACTTCATCTCAATCTGTCAACCTCCAATCTCTCCCTCGATCCCTCCCCACAGCAGTGCTCTCCATCACTCTCCACCCCAATTCCAATCTAACACTTCCTGTCCTCCTTGTTTGTTTTATTTTTATTCTCCCATATGAATTTCTTTTGCACAATATTTTCATCACTTCATCTCACTGAGACGCTGATATTTGTCGTCTCTTTTGTTACCAATGAAACCACCTAATGGAACGTCTGAGAAAATCTTGGAGCTCCTAAGATGAAGGGCGGTACCAGCCATAATTCATTCTTTTCTAACATACATACATACAGTACACCTGTAGACATGTTTAATAATTAAAATGTAAGAATACATTTTTTATAATTAATATGTTATGTTAAAATATTTCCTTAAATTCTGACAACTAAATGAAAACACTTACAATGTTAAGTTGAAGCCATGAGTGCCGTGAGTTAAGATATCCCTCAAAACATGGCAGCACGGCGTGTAATTAAATCTGACAGTCGGTACAAATTTTGCTTTATTGACTCAAGGGTGTTTGTGTAGCGCTCCTTCTTAATTTAGATTGTTGGACTCAGAGTTGGAATGGGCCACAACGCTGACTTGTGAATACATGTCAACAGTGTGTTTTAATAAGTTTGTGTCCTGGGGAGAGTTTAGAGCTGGGAAACAGCAGAGTGGATTTCAAATGGGATTCTCTTTGACCGGTCGAGCTGCTCAGTGACCACAAACACAAACTTTGGATGCAGAAGACATTTTAGAGCAGTGACTGTCGAGTGTGAGAGAGACCGATCGGCATGAGGATGATTGAAGAGATGATGTTTTTTACTGTTAATTTATCTTTATTTTCCCTCCTTTTCCTGTTTGACAGTGAGCATGCCAGCCAGCGAGAATGAATCGGTCAACACAGACAACGCCCCCGGAGGAGACGTGGAGGGAGAGACCTGCTGTACCCGGCTAGCGTAAGAACCTCACACTCACGCAAACCCCTTCCTCTCCTCTACTTCCTCAGATCTCTGTTGACCTTCTGTCTATCTGAAGACACAAACTCCTCATCACAGGCACTGACAGCATATGTCTAAGCAAAAATAATAAGCCGTAATGAGAAATTAAAATTGAAGCAGTTTGAATTAAACAGATGCCTCAAAGTGTCTGAAATGCATTTTTTGTATGTAATTTTTTTATAGCTAAAAAATGGCATGAAAGTTGCTTTTGGGTTCCATTGTAGCAGAAGTGCAGAGTGTTTAATCATTTTATGGAATTAACTTATTCAGCTAATTCAAGCATTTATTTAGAGTTTGTTTTTAGCTAGATTATACTTTATCTCTCACAAACAAATGCTGGGGATCTCTCTCTGTCTCCCTCCATCTCTCTCTCTCTCTCCCTCTCTCTCTCATTTAAGTGCTTCCCTCCTCCATTTTTTTACATTAAACACATCTCTTTCTTTCTCATACATGAGTCGAAGCAGTGACCAGAGGGTTAAACACACACACACACACACACACACACACTTCTACACATACAGTGCATAGAATACAATACTGTACAATACAACACAATAGAATTTAAAGACACTATGGTGTGTCTAATAAAGACAGGTGGCACACTTGGATGGCACACTGTTGTTCACTCGTTCCTTCTCTGTCCGTCTGTTTCGTTGTCTTCATTTTGTTGTTTGTGTTTATTTGTCACTCATTTGGACGACAAACAGTACGTCAGTCCCCAGTCTGAAGGAACTGTTCCAAATTCCAAATTTTCCTTGAAATGTCACAGAAACTTTGTGGATATTTCCTGGCGAGCCATTTGCATCACTGCACAGCTGTTCCACACATTGTGTTGCGTAGGCAGAACCCAGCGACTGACTGCTGTGTGGCATGTTTAAAGGTCCAAAGCCATCACTTGAATCCAACAAGTTTGGATTGGAGCGCTGGCTCACGCTGATACGGAGCAAAGATTGGAGATTTTGTCACATCGCTATGGAGACAGACCTCGCCTCCATGATCTCATAATCCAGATGGACGCAGGGAGAGGAGAGAGGTGTCTACTGTCAGCTTCCATATCCAGCCAGTCAGTCATTTGATTCTTTCATTTAGGAAGTCAGTGAGTCATTACATTACTTCAGTCAATCCATCTGTTTCTCCAGGACCAATCAGTGCACGGCGCTCCCCATACCTTCAAAGCTGGCAGCACGTCACACGACCACAATGGATTTTGACACGCAAAATGATCATTTACCGTTGATACTGGTGATATACTCTCCTCTATAATTTTGCGATAACGTGAAGTGACATGCAGGCTGAGAAAGAGACGTTATTTAAAGCGGCTGCTGAAATTCACATTTAGCTTTTGCTCTTTGTCCTCTAAGTTTAATAATGATCATTTAAGCTTTGGCTGGCGGAGCGAAGAATCTATCCAACTTCAGTAAAATAAGTGAACATGACATGGATGCAAATGTCCATAATGGGGATTATTAGTCTTTATTTTACTTTATTCTCTTCTCCGCTCTTCTCTTCTTTTCTGCTCTTCTTCCTCTCTTTTCAGGAGACACTGTCTTCCATAATCCTTTGTCGTCAGTTCTCACTGTGTGTACCTTTAGCTGTTACAGTGGTGGACAATCAACAGACGTACTCTTCATTAAGAAATGTGTTTTTTTCACATAATGGCTTCTTTTGACTGGATGCCACTGTATACGTGTTTGCAGGGGCTGATTTGTTTGAAGTGGGTGAGCTTCTTTTTCTTCCATTGTACCCAAAAGCTGTTACACGTGGGTGCATGTAAGTCCCATCAAGTGTTTGTGATAATGAGGGAACCTGACCCACTCACTCCCACTCAAATCACCCCTCGGCTGTTGTCTACCTGTCCATATGTGTGTTATGTGTATGTGTATAATCCATTCTGTTCTCTGTGTTCCAGAAATAGGATCTCCAAATCCAAGTTCAGGTTAGTACATGTTGTTTACGGCTGTCTTTAAACTCATCTGTGTGTGTGTGTGAGTGTGTGTGTCTGTGTATGAGAGAGAGAGACAGACAGATGTAGCACCTGTGTTACCCGTGTTAAGACATGCATTCATTCACTCGTGTTAAAAAGCTGTTTTCTCACATCACAATCACAGAAGAATGCATGTTCGCCGTGTCGTGTTGTGGTTTGTGTCCCGTGTAACATTCAGTGTGTGCATCATGTGCCATAACAGCCTCTAAACAGCTCACACACACGTCAATAGAAGCCTGGTGAGAGGTGAATTTTGAATAGGCAGAGAGAACCTGTCACGCTGTGCTGTGCTGCTCGGTTACATGACTGCAGCAATGGAGTGGAATGGTTAAACACTTAAACGGACACGCTGGCGATTTCAGGAAATTACCGTTCTAAGTAGGTCACTGACATTGCTTTTTTGTAGGTTGTAGCTTTATGGAGATATTTGGTGTCAACTTGCCGGGTCTGCAAGGCCAGCAATCCGGTCTGTAGGCCTTTAAATGGTCCCTTACGGATCCACAGAACAGGATCCCTCCGCTGTTTACGACACATGACAGTGAAAGTGTTTTTGGTTATTCTACAGCACCATCTGAGTGTCCTCTCACAACAGCTTGTACAATTTGATCCCATAATATGAGCCAGCTGAGAGGATGTTTTGGAGATATTTACAGAAAAATAGTACCCAAAGAAAATAGTTTTTACAATGTGTTGTTATCATTACGGCGTAACGCTGTTCTACTCTGGAATCTTGAAGATGCACTTAGTTTTTATTGTGCTGTCTAACGGCCAACTTTGTGCTCGCGTCAGCTCTATAGAGTTGCAAACAGAGTCCTACGGACTTGGAAAGTGAACGTTAAATGTCTCCAGAATGCTATAAATTGCAAAAAAAAACAGTGCCAGTGACTGAGTTTCGATGTCGGTGGTCGGAAAATCATGGAATATTGTAAAGTTGCTGTCATATTCTCGTCAACCCTCAACTGGTACACTTTAAGGGTTCTTTAAGGGATTTTGGATACATTTAATGGTTCTTTCACATCAGTGTTCCATCAACAACTGGGTATATACAAACTTTTAAGATTGTGATTTAAAAGATCCAAAAATCCATATCCATATTTTTGGAAATATTGAATCAGTTGTGTATAGGTTACACTGACACATAAGAAATAAAACCAAATTCAAATGAGAGATCCACGTGTTGCTGTCTCTGCAGTTAGAAACACACAAAACACAGTTTACCTTTTTCAATCGTTTGCTTTTTTTTCCCTCTCAGTGGGATGAATTCAAAATGAACAGCATAAAAAATCATTTGACATTTTGACTGGACGGGATCACGCAGATGTGACCGCGGGGTGTGAAGTTGGTAATTACCAACAACAATGTTATTGTCAGTGTCAGAGGGAGCGAAAATCACAGAACAGAACGTTTTCAATCGTTTGAAGAGGGTAAACAAATGCATCTTTTATGTTGAAACGAACCTCTTCTTCCTTTGAATTGTTTGTTTCTCTGGAAAATGCGTGCGACAAATGTGCGCGTTAAATCAGTTTGTAAGACTATGTAAGCTTTTTATTAAAATGGGGCATATCTTATGCTGGAACAAAGCGTTTCGTATTGGCATTTCCTCGATGCGAAACGTCTCGGAGGATGATTCACTCTGTTCCACAGCTCTGATCTCAAACAACCGACAACTACAGGCCGAGGGACGATGTCATCATTACTCTGTACACACTAACTGATTCTTTCTTCTCCTTCTTCTTCTTCCTCTTCTTTTCCCTCTGCTGCCATTCACTCATTTCCTCGCTCCTTCCTCTAATCGTTCTTCGCTCCTCATCTTCCTTCTTCCATCCATCTGCTCCCTTGCGTCCGATCACCACCTGGCCTCATATTTTCCTGCTTTTTTCTGCCATCTTTCCTCATCTCGCTCCATTGCTTTCTCTTTCCTTCCCTTTCTCCCTTCAGCCGGTACTCTCGCAGGTGGAACAGGCTCTGTAGGAGGAAGTGCAGGGCGGCAGTCAAATCGCAGGTTTTCTATTGGCTGGTCATCTTCCTGGTTTTCCTCAACACTCTGACCATCGCCTCTGAGCATCACCAGCAGCCTCAGTGGTTAACAGACGTACAAGGTACACAAAAACACACACAACCATGTACATGCAGACATTCCTGGACTCCTATACTTAATCCTGCACTTTTCTCCTCTCCATCCTTCATCTAGACATAGCCAATAAGGTGTTGTTAGCCCTCTTTACTGGTGAGATGCTTTTGAAGATGTACAGTCTGGGCCTACAAGTAAGTTATTCTACTTCAAATGTATTTTGTGAAGAAGTCAGTATTTTTGTTTATTTGCGATCATTCTCACATTCTCACCCTATCTTGTCTCCTCAGGCGTACTTTGTGTCATTGTTTAACCGCTTCGACAGCTTTGTGGTCTGTGGAGGAATCCTGGAAACCATTCTGGTGGAAACCAAGATCATGTCTCCTCTCGGCATCTCCGTGTTACGTTGTGTACGACTGCTGCGAATCTTCAAAATAACCAGGTTAATATAGAGGTGTCTTGAATACATAATGCGTGTCCCCGTGTCCTCGTCACACTCGGGCACACACACTTTTTGAAATCACCTTAAGCGACCTACAGTACTGGCTGATGAAAGACAATAGGAGCTATTGTATTCCTAAGTGTCTTCAGGATGCAGCCTCTTTCCATGGATCTATGTGACCAGATACATTAGGGTAATTGAGAAGAATACGAGGAAGCTGGAACAGAAACTTAAGCTTTGTTCAGGCTGCTATATAAAGACATAAAAAACAAGCATGTTGTATCAAAGGCATCATTGGATAAGAGAGATTATTGAGCTTTGAACAATATAACAGAGTTCATATTCCCTGAGTGTGTGTGAGTGTGTGCGTATGTGCTTTCATTTACTGGACTCTTCCTCCTCTCCCCCTTAGATACTGGAACTCTCTGTCCAACCTGGTGGCGTCGCTGCTGAACTCAGTCCGCTCCATCGCTTCCCTGTTGCTCCTGCTCTTCCTCTTCATCATCATCTTCTCCCTGCTGGGCATGCAGCTCTTTGGTGGAAAATTCAACTTTGATGAGACCCGACGGAGCACATTTGACAACTTTCCCCAGTCTCTGCTCACTGTTTTCCAAGTAAAGATTCCTCCTTGTCCACTCCATTCTATGATACGACCTGTAACCCAGCATGACAGTGACACGAAATCTTTGAAGGTGCACTGATTGAGCTTTACTTATCTCTACAGATCCTAACAGGAGAGGACTGGAACTCTGTGATGTATGATGGCATCATGGCGTACGGTGGACCGTCCTTCCCTGGCATGTTGGTCTGCATCTACTTCATCATCCTCTTCATCTGTGGAAACTGTATCCTTCATCATTCACCTGATTTTTTTTAGCTTATATGGGAGAATGTTGACTTGTTGATTGGTGACTTTCCGAGCCCGTCAGGTTGATCGCACCTTCCTTAACGTTACCACCTGACCAGACATCCTACTGA
Organism: Brotula barbata; assembly: GCA_900303265.1. NCBI lineage: Eukaryota > Metazoa > Chordata > Actinopteri > Ophidiiformes > Ophidiidae > Brotula > Brotula barbata. The sequence continues at coordinate 43,958 of OMNV01004992.1, read as the reverse complement.
ATGTCTTCTTGGCCATCGCTGTGGACAACCTGGCAGATGCCGAGAGCCTTACATCAGCCCAAAAAGAAGAGGAAGAGGAGAAGGAGAGGAAGAAACTAGCCAGGTACTGCATAGGGACAGAGAGAGAGGCAGATAGTGATAAAGAGACAAATGCTCAACAATTACAACATGTATTATTGGATTTTTGTACAGGTTGACATTTACCAGCTTCGTTTTTCTGTCCAAAACTTTTTATTGGGTAATTTTGGAGTCTCATTGCTGTTAAAGGAAATGAGCCAGTCTGAACTGGCTCATTTCCTCATTTCTCATTTTAATGCAAGTAAAGCATGATGGCGTCACTGGCAGAGGTGCAAACGAGTGAATGTCTCCTTCTTGATAGCGCCCTGTATTGATTGGGTTGTGCCCCATCCTCTTTGAACGCAGCCACCTCACTGTCAATGCGGTGCTGGTGTAATGATTCTGTATAACACAGTGGATTAGTGTGAGACTCACATGGACAAAGTTAGTTGAGAGATGATGATGTCTTTCTGTCTTAGACTGGCCAGTCCGGAGAAACGCCAGGAGAACGAGAAGCCTCCTCTGGAGGAAGAGAAGAAGGAGAAGATCGAGCTGAAGTCCATCACCTCTGATGGAGAGACCAACACAGCAACAAAGGCACACACACACAAAAACACACATGTAAGCGAGCATTCGTAAGGAGTGTATTGATCATTAACTGTGATTATCTCCCTCTGCAGATCAACATGGACGACTACTGTGGAGATGAGAGTGAAGAGAAGAATCCGTATCCTGCCAACGATTATATGGGTAACACAGAGCCACAGTATGAGCGGATGAATGATACAGTGAATACATGAAGTTCCATTTACATCATCTTACTGTCCCTCTACCTTGCTGTCATTAGGAGATGATGATGAGGAAGAGCCAGAGATGCCAGTCGGCCCCAGACCGCGGCCTCTGTCTGATATTCAGATGAAGGAGAAGGCCGTCCCCATGCCTGAGGCTCGAGCGTTCTTCGTCTTCAGCCACACCAACAAGTAAGTGGAGGATGAAGTTCTCCTTCTCTTCTCTTCTCTTCTCTTCTCTTCTCTTCTCTTCTCTTCTCTTCTCTTCTCTTCTCTTCTCTTCTCTTCTCCTCTCTCCTCTCCTCTTCTAGTCAAACCTTATTCTTTAGCTATCGCTCAACCACTCACTCCATTCCTCCTCTTTCTCTCCCTTTTTTTTCCTAGATTCAGGGTGCTGTGCCATAAGATCGTCAACCACAACATCTTCACCAACCTCATCCTCTTCTTCATCCTGCTCAGCAGCATCAGCCTGGCAGCAGAGGATCCGGTTAAGAATGACTCTTTCAGAAACAAGGTGATACGCAAGGAGAAAACAAAAACACAAAGTGCAACGTTAATGTTACATGCCAACATATTTACTCTGATTATCATCATAAGGACTTGGTGTTTTCTTTGTATGGTGTTTGTTTAGTGCACATGAATCAATAATGAGCAGATGTGATAAATGAGCAGTGTGTGTGCACTGTATTGGATTCTGTACTCTGCTTCCCCTCTGTGTGCGAGACGGATGAAGATGTGTTTTATTCTATTTTCTTATATTCTTATTATCTTATCTGTTTTAGTTTACTGAACTTCAAGTATAAAATGTTAATAATATTTTCATCATTATATTTGATCCGTCATCACCGCTTTGTGTTGCGTGTCAGATTACAACTCAACTCAGTCAAGATTTTACCTCAGAGGACCTCTGCGCAATTACACGATCCCTCATGTTGTTTGTCCCGTGTTTGTGTCTGTGTTTTGTTTCTCCTGTAAACCACAATCATGACTCAGTAGCAACTTAAGGACTGCTGATGTGGGGGTGGTGGTGGGGATAGGGTCTGAGATTAGATCTTTTTCTTACCTTTTAGTCACTAATAGGTAAAAAACAAACAAAAACTATAAACGAATTAAACACAGTGCAAGATTCTGACAGAAGTTATGCACTGAGACTCCATCATAACATGTAACAGGGAACCAGAGATGATTTTGGTGCCAGTCTTTTCATTCTCCCACTGTGTAAACAAGTCCATGAAAGCCTACAGGTCCACTTGGTTTGGAGCCAGCAGGATCTGCATGTCGTTCCCTAAAAATGACAAGAATGCTGGTGGTTTTAGTGAATCAAAGTTTGTTGGTCAGCCAGCAGCATTACAGTTTACTGCTGCGGTAAACACAATCATCTTCGTAACCACTCAGTTCAAAGTCAAATACTGGTCTCATTCACAGTGTCTGTTGTGGTTTCAGATCCTGGGCTATGCCGACCACGTCTTCACCGGACTCTTCACCATCGAGATCATTCTGAAGGTAGTGTTCCGGGTGTGCATGGCAGCTTCGGTGGCCCGTGTAACCGCCTCTCTCACTGTCATGTGACTTTTGACCCCTTCCTACAGATGACAGCGTATGGCGCGTTCCTCCATAAAGGTTCATTTTGTAGAAACTATTTCAACATCCTGGACCTGGTGGTGGTCAGCGTGTCCCTCATCTCCTCTGGAATCCAGTGAGTGCAGCAGAACCTTTGACGTTGCATGCTTTCCTCATCGTAAATACATCAGTTTCGACTATTGCCTTCTCAATTTAATTAAAGTGTGTTTTGTGTGCTTATGTTTGGCAAAATTCCCAGATGACATCATCTCTAGTTTACAGCTCTGGCATGCCTATGTACAGTTTGTGTAGCTCACTGTTTGGTAGTGAGGGGATACAGAGAGGAATTTGGCGCTCGCACACACAAAGCAAGTTATCAAGTGTTTAAGTGGGCAAAACCGTTTTTGAATTTGACCCACAATTCACTCCTCTCTCTGTTCTCTATCAACGTCACGGCCCATTACTCCCAGTCCTCTCTCTCTTTATGATGTTTATTAAAGATGTATCTGCTTCTTGTAGCTAATATCTCCTTGACATGCTGTGATATTTCTGATGTTTAATATGCCATGCTACACTCTCTGTCTCTGATGCTTAATAGCCTAGACTTCTCGACGTAAGTCCACATTAGTCCACATTGAAAACAAAAAAAACCCTTAACACGACCTCACCTTAACTGTGTAGAAATGTCTCTCTTGATTTGGCATTCCTATGGTCTGGAAGAGTTTAGTCGCAGCCTCCCTCACAGAGAAAAACAGGAGGTCCTAGACTTTAATCTTTATTGTTATTATAATAATGATGAGTTATTTTTACGAGCGTTATGGACTGGATGCATACCAAACTGGCACTTGACAGGCAGCAGAATAATTGGTTTTCCCTCAGAAAATGTGAAAAGCGTCTATAGGGGAATCGTCCCGGGTTAAGTCGGCATTCATATGCAATCACTGAATTAACTGAACTCTCCTGGGCCATAGAAACACACACGAATGCTAAAACTCAGTGGTTTTCCCTGTTAAAGGTACCAAGTGTGTGGGATAGTCTTAAATATATCACCGTCTGACTCATTGTGACAGTGCTGCCATGTAATCGTTGCCCTCGTTGCTGCATTACTCTGCAATATATGTCTACTAATGTGAAGTAAACATTGAAGTATTTCTATGCAGAATAGATAAGCAGATGAATAGACCAAAGTCAGTCAAACCAAAATGTCTTCGATGGACGCAGTCATTTCTTCAATCTGAAATTTGGTGTGCTTTCATGAATATTAGCTCATTTTCACAACCAGTTTGAAAGTGATATATTACTGATGACTTACTGCTCCATGTGGACCACCTTTAACTGCCCTTAAAGTTGAACTTTTCCTGTGTAAAAACATGTTTATGACTTGCACAACGGGTCATCTCCTTACTTCCAATTCAGATGAATGGAGACACAATCTCTCCTTGTGATAAAACAGAGGGTGGTGTCTCACCTTAACTATACAAAAAGTCACTTCCCTCATTTTGAATGTTCTTTATTTCCCACAATGAAGGGGGGAAAGTTTTTGTATTCGTTCTTCAGTTATCTGAGTAACAGGCCTACATTATTAGCATTTTTAATGGCACAGATACCGATAAACTTCTGTTGTTTTTAGCTTTGTAAGCGCAACTATGAATTGTACTGTACGGTGTTTGCAAAGTGTATTTCAGATAACTGATGGACCAGTGTTTAAGCTTTTCCACTCTACAATTTATCAAAACCTCCCTCCAAGTATTAATTTATCTCCCACCCTGTGACCTTGTGTAAAAACTTTGATTTTAAATCCCCAAGAAGCCACACAGTTTTTCCTTTGGCTTGTACTGACACTGACACTAATCAATGTGCGTTTGCCCGTATATGTCTGTGTCTGTCTTCGTGTCGTACTTGTGTGTGTGTCTTTGTCTGTTTGTCTTGTGTGTTTCTTACATTTACTATTTTATGTTTAAGATTGAAATCTTGCTCCAAAACTGCTGATACTGCAAACTGTTTCGTGTAACTTTGGATGGAAAATCAATACTCTAACATAATGAGAATGGTGCTCCTCACAGTCCAAAATTCACTAAAGTATACTTCTGTAGTGATGATTATTTTCCCATAATTGTTCTGTGAGTGTGTGCACCTCCTCCAATCATCAGTTGTTTTTTAGCATACTGGTGAATGTAATTTGAAGTATTTTTACTTTAACTTTTACTTGTTAAGTGGTTTGTGTTCTCGTGCACCTGAAGTATACACAGTGTTTAATTTCACAATCGTCAGGATCAATCATGTATGTGTTTTTTGTTTGCTTTGTAAAATTCTTCTCAATTACTTTCTGAAGTTAATTTTGCTTCTGTCAGCAATTTTGCTGTTTTCATTTCCTTGTAGGTCAGAGTTTGATTTCTCATTATTCTCCTGAGTTAGTTTGACTTTGTACGGTTTGCGTTGATCAGAGTTGACCAAACCTGACCACAGATGTTACGGAAAGCACCTTAACATCTGAATTTTCCTTTAATCTTCACACTTCTTAAATTCTGTGGTTTTCACGGCCCTCACGGCTCAGTAGTTAAAACCATGTGTGTCTTATAGGTCCAGTGCCATCAATGTGGTCAAGATCCTGAGAGTTCTAAGAGTTCTCAGACCGCTGAGGGCCATCAACAGAGCCAAGGGATTAAAGGTTCACACACACAACACACACACAGACACACAAAGGGGGAAAGGGTAGAAATGTATATCAGCAAATGGAAGATGAAGATGTGGGAGGGAGGTCACTGAGTATCTATATATATATACTGTATATATATAAATGGGTTAAGAAGGGAGTGATAACATATAGCATAGTCAGTATGTGAAATATTGAGTGTATTTCCCAAATTTAAAAAATAAAAAAAAACACATAAACAAACACCTATGCCTCCTTTCTCCTCCTTAAGAATGCTGACAAAGTCTTGTTGTTGTTGTTGTACTTTCCAGCACGTAGTGCAGTGCGTGTTTGTGGCCATCAGGACCATCGGCAACATCGTCATCGTCACCACGTTGCTGCAGTTCATGTTTGCATGTATTGGAGTGCAACTCTTCAAGGTAAAGAGGAGGGGAGGCCAGGCGTTATCATACAGTCTATTACCATCATCATCATCATCATCATTTTTAGACATTCATTGAGTAAGAAAACCCATTTTTGTCCACCAGGGGAAGTTCTTCTACTGTACTGACAGCTCTAAACAGACTCAGTACGAATGCAGGTGAGAGGTCTCGCTTTTTAAAGGGGAAATGATCATGTAAATGTCATTGTTATAGCATATTTATTGGATGAAATGTGTGAATATGTGTGTGTTTGCAGGGGTTCATACATCATGTATAAGGACGGTGATGTGGGGAAGCCAGAGAGAGCTCATAGACTGTGGGAGAACAGCGACTTCAACTTTGACGACGTCCTGCAAGGCATGATGGCTCTGTTTGCAGTGTCAACCTTTGAAGGCTGGCCAGAGTATGTGTCAGCACACACACACGCGCGTGTATGAATACAAAATATTCGTATCTATTTATAGGCACATGGTCTGTACGTTCACCCCTTTCCTCTCCTCAGGTTGTTATACCGAGCCATAGACTCCCATGCTGAGGATGTGGGACCAATCTACAACTACCGTGTGGTCATCTCCATCTTCTTCATCATCTACATCATCATCATCGCCTTCTTTATGATGAACATCTTTGTAGGTTTCGTCATTGTCACGTTCCAGGAGCAGGGGGAACAAGAGTACAAGAACTGTGAGCTGGACAAGAACCAGGTAAAGTTTACGAGCACGTTGTCGTGTTAAGTCCGAGTGGGGCGTGAAGTACTGAGGCCTCTCTGACTGAAGAGTAGAGCGTGAGCCAGGTCTCATCTGTATGAGTGTGTGTGTGTGTGTGTGTGTGTGTGTTTCACAGCGTCAGTGTGTGGAGTATGCACTGAAGGCACGTCCACTGCGTCGCTACATCCCTAAAAACCCCTACCAGTACAAGGTGTGGTATGTGGTCAACTCCACCTACTTTGAGTACCTGATGTTCACGCTCATCCTTCTCAACACCATCTGTCTGGCCATGCAGGTGAGTCACACGCACACCCACACACACAGACACAAACACTCATAGATGGATGCAGAGGAATATAGAGACAGAATCCAGAACCGATTTGAAGCTTTATAATCTAAAAATATCACCTATCAACTTTTAACTCACATTGTTTTATAAACATGCTCGTGTGTGTTTTTGTGTGCAGCATCATGGACAGACCAAGAATTTCAATGACGCCATGAATATCCTCAACATGCTCTTCACCGGGCTCTTCACTGTAGAGATGATCCTCAAACTGATCGCCTTCAAACCCAGGGTAGGTCTACTCATTTATATTTAATTGATTGTTAGAGCACATTATCAACTATAATTCACTGATTAATTACTTATTAATAAGCAAAAATGAATTTAATACAAAATATACTGTATACTGCTCATTCATGTTGTTGAATATATTGATAATCATGGAGATGTTATGTATTTGATCGTGGTTGAGGCACGTCAGTGGTGGTTTTAATCTCCCTGGCTCAGTTGTTGCTATGTAACCATGTGGATGTACTGGTCTGTTCTTCGAGCTAACTGACGCTTTGTTTAGAGATCGAAGCAATGACAAATTGGAACAAATCCACCTCTTATGATAAAGTTGGAGTAAAAACTTTTATACATAAGAGCAAAATATTGTGAAATGACTTTTCTCTTACCAATGATACAGTTAGGTGTACAGTATGTTTTAAATACCTTTAATTTAGTTTAACTTAAATGTTTTAATTTAGATATGAATGAAAAAAATCACAAGATGAAGTAAGCGGAAAGAAAAATAAAAAAATGGTAACTCTTTCCCATATAATGCCCAACATGTGTTTTCATGTGTTCATTTGTGTTCGTATTTTGGCTGATCGGACCTCCTCTCTGGACCCTATGGGCGAGTACAGAATGTTCTCGGTTAACTTTTCTCAGCTTTTTTGTTTCATTTGTTACCATGATTTGATGAAGTGAATATAGTTTGGTGACCTCAGTAGACCATCAGTTTGGCTCCACCCACCTTCAAGATCAGAAGGGGACAATATGATAAAGTCACCTGTGTGTGTGTGTGCAGACTGTAGCTCAGTCAGTTCCTGCAACATTGTGAGCTTATTCTGTCACACGCTTAGTTACTGAATGCAGTGAACTGAGAAAAATGCACTGAAATATTTTTGGGATGGCACCATCATGAAAAACATTGTACTTGACAGCCAGAGTTACAACTTCCAATTAAGATTTTTAATTATTTTCCTCAAAGCCAGGATTATATGACAGTAAAATATCATACTGGCTTACAGAGATTATCTCCTGGACTCTTGTCTTTGTCATATAATATACGACATTTTGACCCATGGGTGGCCCCAGTGGGAACGAACCCCATAACCCTGACAGCTAATTATTGCACGAGCTAGAGCTGTTAAAATGATGTGCAAAAATAGAGAATAGAATGAAACCATCTTTATCATATAGCTATATAATCTGTGTCATAAAGTGATTCAGATCAGTGAAGTTATGAGGATAAATGTGACATCTTCATTTTGATGACACTTCCTTTGAACAGCTGCCAACAACAGAGATGAGGGACCAGTCGACAGACTAACCTCTTTACTTCTCCTATGTCACAGGCCGGAATGTTTTCCTGTAATAGTTTTCACTTTTCAACAGGTGTAACATCTTCAGTGGATAGGATAGGTTGATCCTATCCACATAGGATCAACTACTGTGACGCCCACATGTTTCTGTTTTTACTTTATTCTCCCTGATACACCTGACTTTGTTAGTCTTTGATATCTTTAGTTGTAAACATGTGGTTAATCAGCCTATAAGTCCATACGTCCTCTGTCATACACGTGTTAAATTTGTTTTACAGTGCCATCCTTCACAGTCTTGTTAGGAACTCCTATAAACATCCAATGCAGTCCAGGGATATGCTGTAATATTTACATGATACCCGCTGTGCAGATGGATTATGACGATACATCAGTGATGTATTGATGAGGGATCAGAGGAGGTTTCATATGGATTTGTCTGGTTGATCTGTCAGTTTATCTGCATTCCAAGCTTGTATTGACACATCATTGTTATCTGCAGTGTATAGTACACTGCTATTCTTTATTTATACAGCACAGTGCATTATAGGTATAAAATAGAATTCATAAAAATCCGAAGGCTTCAGATGTGACCTTCCCTTGCCATCTCCATCTTTCTCTGATGCTGTTGCTTAGAATTGTTGAAAATATGAGAACATGATCAGCCTTCCTCCCCACTGAAGGCCATCTGCCAGTGTAGTTTCCAAAACCCAAAGAAGTCCATAAAGGGTCTATAAAAGTATACGTCTCCGACTTTGCTAGCATTGATTTTTTTTCCATTGATTTTTCCGCCCCAGCTTCATTCTAACTTTGCGGCTCCGTCCGACACTACAGCAGAGATGTTACAGTAGCTGCTCTTAATAAACTCAATAATCCCGCTTTGGCCTAGCTGAGTGGATGCTTTTCATCAACACCTTTAACCAGCCTTAATGATGATATGTCTGTGATAAACACAGTCCAAATAAATGCTAACACGCCATCCTTAACCAAGGTGATGTGTCCTCTTCCTCGAGTGTAACTGAATGTGTGTGTTGTACCTCGTTGTACCATGCAGACTTATACCACCTTAATAGGGCTGCTAAGTGGCAGCGTATGTATTTTTCCTTCTAACCAACCTTTCTCACCCTCCTCCTCCTCCTCTTCCTCCTCCTCCTCCTGGTCACCTCATCCTGTGTAGGGGTACTTTAGTGATCCCTGGAATGTGTTTGATTTCCTCATCGTAATTGGCAGCATAATAGACGTCATTCTCAGTGAGATCAACGTAAGTACCATGTCCACTCTCTCTCTGTCTCCTCTCTTCCTCCTGTCCCTCGTGGCTCTTCTCTGTCCATACCTCCTCTATCTCTGCATCCTCCTTCTCTCCCTCCTCCTCCTCCTCCTACTTTCTTCCTCCTAAAACCAAGACGGTCAGTGCCACTCAGGGGACCCACACAGCCACAAGCCGCTGTCTTGTCTTCTCCAAAGACGCCAGCGTCTCCTTAAATGTTGTGTGGGGGGGGGTTTTCACCAGACTGTGACATGTCCTCAGGTTTGATTCCCTAACTAACTTAACTAACTCACTGACCAATCACAACAGCTTCTCACCCCTTTCATTTTGGACTGCAGCAACAGGGCATTTTTTCAGTTGTTGGTTTTGTTTGCAATTTGTTGTTTACTGTTGTTCTTGTTGACATTTTCCTCTCATGGACAAGCATGACCCGATCGCCGCTGCTCCTCCTCTGCTGTCCATCTCTTTCAGACTGCTCTTTCTTTTCAGTTTTTTGCCGTTTAATTTCGGTGATTGTTTCCCTCTCTCCTACTCAAAATCCAACACTCATGTATATAACGTTTTTTATCTTATTTTTCTCCTCTCTCCTTTGATTTCCGTTCTTTCTATTTTTAAATGTCTTATGTTCTGTCCTTTTTTTTTGTGTTGTTTTTCTGTTCTTTCCACCCCTATGCAGCATTATTTTGTTGATGCATGGAACACATTTGATGCCTTGATAGTTGTGGGTAGCATTGTTGACATAGCGATCACTGAGGTTAACGTAAGTAGTCCAACTCCCTCCCTTCCTTCCTCCTGCCTGCTCTCCCATTCCGACACACACAAACAGACCGAGCGCCGATACCCATCTCGCATGTTTCAGATGATTGGGAAACTTCAACCGCACCAGATTTGAGCAGCCAGATGTCAATCAAAACAAAGCACAGAGGTTTTCTGCTTCTAAAACTATGTTTTGTGAAACACTGCCATTCATAATTATACTCGGGAGACTCTCAGACTGTAATATTTTGGATTATTCTGGCATATAAATACTTTTTGACAGCAGTAATATGGGGAGGTAGCGTAATGAATACGCTGTATTTGCTAAAAAATGAAAGGTTAATGAAATGTAATCTTCAGCAGTATAACAACAAAACAGCCATAGACTGAAAACAGAGGTTTAAGTTTCATTTTTCCTAGCATCCCGTAAAAATTTCCTGATATCTGAGACTGCCTCAGATGGGTGTTCATGTCTCGGTCTGCTGAGCATCAATAGCATCAGAAACTATTGCATTTGTCAATAGAGGCAAAACTATTGCATTGTCTCAGCACTTGGTTTGTTCCACATTGGTTTTGTTTGATCATTGCCACAGGGGACATTGTCCATCCCCTGGCATGATGGACTTTGTATAGCATGACAGATATAAAGGTTGTATATCCAGGCCTGATACTCTCTATGTATGGTAGATGGTATAACAGGAAAATACGCCAAAGTTACAGTCGCAATTTCTGTTTCAACGACAGCAATGTGCAGACATGGGGAACAATTTGATCCATAAATGGATTCACTCCCGGCCCGTGAAATTTATGTAAATGTATGTATGAATACATTTATTATCCACGTGAAGGGCCGATGGTCAACAGTGGAGCAGAATGAGAATGAATGTCTGTGGCACAAGTCAAATGTTGAGTGTCTGTGGTATTTACAAAAAAGGGATAACTTGCCGTGTATATGAAGTTTATTCAAATCCGAGAATAGTCGGAGAAGCGAGCCACGCTAGAATGCGTATAGCGAGATAGAATGACCTTTTACAAAGCATGAAAAGGGGCAAAAATGTGCTGTTTGTGCAGATTTCCCAAGCAAACAGCTCTTATTGTGCCTCAGTGTTGTCACAGCCAACAGCCTCAGTCTCACCCTCGCCAGCATCACACTGGAACTTCATCCTTTATGTTTCAGGGTACAGTATATAATTTAGTAGATTCCCTTTGAGGTCACCGTTTCCATCTGCAGCCACTTTCCACCCTCTGTAGCAGACATCCATCCAGGCAGATTCCCCAGGAGACACACTCAGTAGATGAAGGCATTACTCGGATCCTGTCCGTTGTATACCGCGTGTTTGTGTCGATTTATTAACTTCTAATCTCTGCATAAAGACACACAGAGAAGAATGGCTGGGTTTCAATAGGTGCAGCGCCTCACCCCCTGTGGCTCCAACTCTGATTGCAGTGCTTTACTGTTAATTACTGGCCCTCATTCCTTAATTTAATTGCATCCCGGTGTTACATCTCAAAATAAATCACAGAAGAGAGATTCTTAATTTGTTTGTTTTTCGTTTATATAACATTAAGAATACTTTGCATTCATAGCCGTGTACTGGACACCGTTTTAGGCCTAATAAGGACGTGTCACCGTTTCTGTTGGTACCATTCAGATATCACTTTGATGTCCGTTTTAGCCTGTGTCAGATCCATCCCACCCTCACACTCTCAAGCGTTTGGTGTCCAGAGTTTGAGGGCATGAAACAAGGCCAAAATATGCACCCCAGAATTCTGGCATGTGCTCCAGTGGTGGAATGCAGTCTCACCTCAGACAGCGCTGGTCAGGCATACTAATCAGGTTGTTGGATCCCAGGAGTGCAGGAGCTTGGCAGTTGTGTTCTTGCCTTTGGAAAGGGAAATCTATTTGTCCCCATGAGAGGCTAACAGAGCTGCTTACATGTGACACCAAGTAATGTCTGGGCTGTCTTTAGCCATTCTGCACCCTGTAGAAATTCACCTGATTTCAAGAGCAAACGACATAGATAAATTCAGAAATCATTCAGAAATTCAGCATTTTCCTCGCTCAGATTACACAGGAATCTGTCCTGTAATCTAATGTCCTGGAGAGGTATGCAGATGTGCGGCGTCGGGACATGTCCAGCAAGCGGCAATTTTGGTTTGGGATAGGAAAATCTAAGCTAACCTCATGTAGATGTGTAGTGATGCTTATAAATCCAGATTCTGTATATTCCGTTGTAGTGTTACAGGTTAATTCTTAAGATATTGAATTGAAGTCTACTCGTACCAATGTGGGGAAAAAGGATTCATTCTTGCTGCTACATTTTCCCTTTTAGCTTCCTTTAGCGGTTGTATGATACCATTTGGCCAGAGATATACACCTTTGTCATCTATACGAGTCTTTACTTTTGCACTTTTTACTTTGGTTTGTGGTTTTCCCTTGAATTGGGTTTGATTGGTTTGCTGTTCTGACTGAATGATTAATGATTTTACTCTCTTACCTCTAACCTAAAGGCATGCCCCAAGTCTTTTTTTTTCTTCTTTGATGCTTTTTGAATAATTTGGGTGATGTCATGCCCAGGCTACCTTTAATGTTGTAATGTCAGATTTCCTTGATCTGCCGTGTTTGTTTGTTTTTTTTCTTTAAGAAACCCTCCGCACCTCAATCCTGTGTGAACTCGTTCTGGGTTGGGGTTTTTTCTAAATTAGACCCTGTTGCTGCATTTCATCAGACGCTCAGCACAAATGAATTTTTTAACACATCGGACAATGCAATTAGCAGATTATAACTGCAGTCGGCCTGGCTTTCATTGCGTTCCTAAGTGCGTGTTGAAGTGCAGTAACAGGGCAGCTGATAAAATCTTAGCACTTTGCCTTTAGTAAATATTCAACGGCCAACGTGTCACCACTGAGTGCACCATTCTGCTGCTAGATTATCTGCTCTTTTTTTGGTCAATCAACCAGATTGCCTCTCTAATCCTGCGTCTCTGGGTTCATTCCCCCCATGTGACCTGCGGGTGCTTCTTAAATCTTTTTCTTTTTTTAACTTTTTAGTCTTGGTTTGAGTAGATCTCATGTGAACAGATTGGTAGTGGTTTGCTCTGAGCGGTGTCTTGCAGGCGATGCCAGTATGGACTGCATCTCTCCTTCTCTCTCTCCTTCCTTCACTCTCTCTCTTTCTGGAATGCCTCCTCTTTCTCCTCCTCTCCACATGTCCACCTCCTCCTATCTGCTCTATTTCTGAATCCTCTTCAATGCACCTCTCTCCTCCTTTATGGATGTTTGTCTCTCTCCTTCTCTCTCTTCTTTCTTGTTGGTTTGCGGTGTTGCTTGCTCACCTGAAATGCAAGCTGGGTAACATGGGTCTGCCATGCATTTCTGATGAGCATGCAGTTCTCACCAAGATGACAATTTAAACTCAAATCCAGCTTTACAAATTGAAGACACCCATGTTACTTACTCAACTGAACTCAAATGTTTGCTCGTAAGAATGACGTGCAATGTGAGAGAATAATTTGAGATATAAAAGTTATACTCTGTGAGCTGAAGTACTGACAGTCACAGTAACTCACATTTGCACCCTGAATGAATTCTATTTATTTAAAAATTGACTGCTGATTTGTTTTCCCACCGTTGATTTGTTGTGACTGCGCTCCGTGCATGGGCCACAGTCCGCTGCAGTCTCACTCGTTTGTTTGCTGCGTTCGTGCATTATGAGAAATTATTTGAGTTTAATTTAATTCTGGTTTGCTGAGACATCAAAGTGAACACAGCTCGCACAGTCAAAAGCTTTGATTTCACTTTGAAATTGAAGTTAATTCAGATTTAAATTATGCTTAAATTTGTTTTTCATTGAGTTTTCAAAGCAGTTTTACATTTGGTGGACTGCAGTGGATTGTGGACTGATTCTGTCCGACACAAGAGAAACTGTGATACAGTACACCTCCACCAGCCCATTGAACTCACACACACACACACACACACACACACACAAACACGTAGTGTATAAGTCTACCTTCAACCTTCCTTCCCTTCGTCAGCCTGTCCTTTCCCTTCCTACCTTCTATCCTTCCTCCCTTCCCTTCATCCTTCCTCCCTTCTTTCCTTTCTCCCTCTTATCCCTCCTTATCTCTAATGCACCTCACACACACACACATCTTTGTATGTATTTTGTGGTATATAACTCTGATAAAATAGCTCCCCTTGTTGCATCCATCTAGTATGTAACGTACATCTGTTCTATGTGTGCCATACAGATGTGTATATGGCCCTGATAGAATACCTTTAAATACCTCTCTACTTCTATTTCTTCCATTTCCTCCATCCTCCCTCGTGTATTTATTTCCTTCCTTTTTTCTTATTTTCCTTTCCTTAAGTCGCGTTTCCTCCATCATGCCTTATTTCCTTCCCTTTCTTCCTTTCATGTTTTTTGTGTTTTTTGTCTTCCTTCCCTCTAATTTCCATCCCATCTTTATTGATTTCTTCCTTCCTTCCTTATTTTTGCGATGAATTCCTATACATTATCATTATATTAAGGTATTTTAACAGGACCAATACCAAAGCAGAGAGCCATAGATTGAACCTCTGGCTAATCTAATGCTCCCTGCGGTCTGAGATGTTATACCAGGGGAGACCAGTAGATGGCTCTCTGTGTTATTTTTGTGCTTTTCAGTTTTAGCAATTTTTGTGTACTCTGATCTCCCAAAAGCATCTAAAATCATCTCCGTCCATGGCGGATGTTGATGATGTTCCCGTGTTTTACCTGTCGTATTTAACACCACGTTCTGGTGCCTCCTGAATGCGGTGTTAGAAACAGGAAATGTCGCTTTAAAGCTGATGCATTTGGTAAATCAGGTACAAATGTAGTCAAAACTGTACCTACAGCTTGAAGAAAGACAGAGATAGCTACAGAGGCACCACACACACACACACACCCAGACAGATCATAGGCCCGCTCATTAATGTACACACATATTCACCCTCAGCTCCTTTTCCCTTTTCTGCCTGACCCCGGACCATCATTCATTATTTTGGCCCTCAAGGCTTTGAAATTTCCCAGAATCCCACATTCCTGATAGGTTTCAATCTTCTCGTGTATTCTCCCTCGTGGCTCAGACTAAATCCTTATTTTCAACCTTCCGTCTGGTGTTTGATCAGAGAATGAACACTCACCAGCTGGAGTTTTTTATTTTTAATCTGGGCTAATGCAAAATTTTTACACACGCACACACAAACACACACTCAATCCCACATAGTGACACAAACACACGCATGCCAAGGTGTGCCCTGGTGCTGATCTTTGTTGCCTTTCCTTAAAGCCAGCTGACTCCTCCTCGTCCTCGTCCTCCTCCTCTTCGTCCTCCTCCTCCTCCTCTTCCTCCTCTCACCCCCCTGTGGTAAGGCCAATGGTACGCCCCGACGGTAACCTCGTCCGCCTCCCTCCTCCTCCACCATCCCTCCATCTCTCCACCCCTCCCCTCGCTACGCCACCCATAGTATGATCCACAACTTTTGGCTTTTTGTCCGTCCATGTCTCCTGTCTCCTATCTCCTGTCTCCTCCCCTCCTTTGCTGTCACTGTCATCTTCTGCAGCATGTCCACATATTTATAGACGTTGCTGCTGTTCGTGGATTTATATATACGTATCTATATGTTTGTGTGCATGTGTGTGTGGTGAAGGACTCTGTGCTGTGCAGCCACAGTATAACCGGAGTCTTATGACTTTCTGTGAGTGGCTATTGTTGTTGCCATGGCGCCTGCTGCCCCCGCCTCCCCCTTGGCTTGCCACTTGCACCCTCTTATGGGTTTGGTGTCTTTCCTGCTTTGTCACTGGTGCAAGCCATCATGGTCGCGCTATCACGCTGTCTCTCTGTCCCCAACCCTCCACTGTCTGTCTGTCTGTTACAGTCTGTCTGTCTGTCTATCTATCTATCTATCTATCTATCTATCTATCTATCTATATCTATCTCTATCTATGTCTGTCTGTGTGTCTGTCTGTCTGTCTGTATATATATTTCCATCTATCTATCTGTTAATGAATCAGTCTGTCTGTCTATTTGTTTGTCTTTAAATAATTCAAGCTTTTCTTCGTGTTCTCTCTCTCTCTCTCTCTCTCTCTCTCTCTCTTTCACTGCCACGTTCTGTCAATGGTGCACTGGTGCCTACTGTTGTCCAGTTGTGGTATTACATGCAGTTCAGACAATTGACTTGCACTCCTCAGAAGGACATGTCATTTTCAACATGCCCATCTCTGTAAATTGGGACAACTCATGTCTCGGGGTTACTTGTCAACACCGCAAATGATGTCAGACGTGATTTTAAACAGCAACAATTCGAACCGAGTTCATGAATAAATTGCTTTACAGATTGCTTCCCACTTTCCTTGAAGTGTAGAATAATATTCCCCAAACTTTCTTTTATGTATTCAGTGGAAAAGTAACATTTGGCATCTTTTGTCCCAAAGTGCATTATGATGGGTGGAGGATGGCAAATTCTTCTTAGGAGCACACTGTGTGATTTCTGTGGGATTAGCAACAACAAAAGACGGCTTCCTGGAAAAACACAAATGGTGACAAACAGATTCATAGTTCAGACTCTGTACATGTCAGAAAGTGTTTTTTTATACGGGTAATTATGGTGAAGTCATGGGTTTGTGTATGCTTTTAGTCTTTAGTTAGGTTATCAGCCTAACCGTGGTCCACCTCATGAATGTGGTATAAATGTAAATAATGCAGTTTCAGTTGCTGTACTGTACTTAGTTCAGTGTTTTGCCTTCGTTCGTCCTGGTGAATGAGCAGCAGCAGCATGAATAAATAAATCTAAATCTGTATTGTAACAGCAGCTCTCAGCTTCACGGCTGAATATTTCATCATGGGTTTATTTCCTGCAGATGACTGCTAGAACGATGGACGTTTAGAAAGGTGCGGCACCTCTCCGGCTTCTAGTCTAACCTACTGAGGTGTATTTTGGAAATGGCAACATTTACAAGGGCATGCGGAATAATACAGTCTTTGTAGAATAAAAGAAGATAGAGACGGATCTCGACACATTGTCTTCTCACCCCGAGGCTGAATTGGACAGTAATATCTTTATCTTCCTAAATGTCATCTATAGATTGTTTCTCCTGGTGGCCGACAAAAAAACATTAGCTTTTCTGCATGATTTATTGGAAAACGAATCTGCCCGCGAGCAAGGATTTCTGTACTGTATCTGCTGTGAATTCCTGTGTGTGATTTATGAAAGAGATTTACCTTCGCTGATGGAAATCTCTCGGGGCCAGACTGCAGCTATAAAACTTTTAGTCCAGACGAGGGCAGAATAACAAAACCTTTAAAATGTACAACTCAAATTTATGCAGGGCTTTTGTTTTAGATGGTTGAACACACGGCTTTCAGGTGGGTAAAGATGATGAGAGGCTGAAGTGAGTGGGTTCAGAAAGATGGTGGTTGGTTCGTTGCCCATCTCTTTGTTGCCAAGTGAGTTTTCCATGAAGCCAAAAAATCAGCATGATTGCCCGATTCTCTCCCAAATCTCTTTTGTCAGTTGATTTTGATGGGATTTTGTAGGACGCAGTGTTCCTTTTATTAACTCTATGTGTGTGTGTGTGTGTGTGTGTGTGTGTGTGCGCGTGTGTGTGCGCGTGTGTATGCGTGTTTACATCCACTATGCGTGGGTGGGAATATGCATATGAATGAATGTATGCATGTGTTTGTATGCCTGCGTGTGTACATACATGTGTGTACCTGTGTGTGTGTGTGTGTGTATAACTGTGTGTGCGTGTGTGTCCCTCCCCCAACATATATGCATGTCTTCCCATGCGTCCTGTGTTTTTTTTAAAAAAACACCAAACCCCACCAAAAGGGACTGCAGAACTCTGAAGAGAACGCCAGGATCTCCATCACCTTCTTCCGGCTGTTCCGCGTGATGAGGCTGGTGAAGCTGCTGTCTCGCGGGGAAGGGATTCGGACCCTGCTGTGGACCTTCATCAAATCCTTCCAAGTGAGGGGAGAAACGGACACAACATGCTAGAGCAGGGGGTTGGGTTTACACAGGAAGGACGTGGCAGAGGAAAGTGGAGCCTGAACCCAAACGAGACCCAGATCAGAGCCTTAATTTGGGGGCCATAGTTTAGTTTGTACGGGATTTATCTTTTTTCAAAGTCGAGGCGCCCAAATGCATTCAAATCCTGCTTTATAAATCCTCCCATTATTTCAGATCTGAGTCATGTGGGGTTTAGGGCCGTCCTTTTTCTTGTGTAAATTCAGCCCGGTGGAGTCTCCCAGGCCACCTTTCCTTTCCTTGCCTCCTCCCTCTTCATCTCCACCTCCCGCCAGTGCATAAAATCAATCAGGGAGGGAATTTTGGGTGTTCTGGGAGAGAAAATAGGGGGATGTGGTGAGGTAACGGAAAGGAGGTTTTGGAGTCTCGAATCTGAAACGACAGGAAGTAGTGTAGGGACCCATGTTAGGAACTCAGTCTTTTATCCTCTTTGCTCTCCTCTCTCTCTTTCAACTCCTCCACGTCTTCTTCCTTTGCCTCTCTTATTCTCTCCAACACCCGACTATACTAACCCCCAAGAGCTCACCATCCCCTGTAAGCGGGTTAAGGGATAGATAAGTTTACCAGAGCACTCCACCAAAAAAAAAATGGAATCATTTGATAGAATGTTATGGGGAAATAAAATAATCTGCTCTCTCTCCTGTGTTAGCTGAGCTGAGCCACTTCATGATACTGTCAGCAAACACAGACCTCGGTGAAGATTATGAATATTTTAGGGGAAAGTACGAGGTCATGACATATTTTTTTGTTCTTTTGTTATTGTTTTTGGCATTCAATTACCAGGCCACAGTAGAGCCGTAGCCCATAGCATTGATGAATGGAACATGAGCCTATAAAGTCTACTCTGCGCGAACTTTAGTTCATTTTTGCCTTAAAAAAAGTTTAACCATAGATACAGCATGACACAGTTCTATTCAGGAATCTAGGAGAGATATATTAGTTTGTTTGTTTTATTGTTTTATGCATAACTTCAAACTTTGTCCTGTTGAAGAAATATTTTTGGAAACCGAAAGGGTCCACTCAAAGGATGATGGATTTGGTAAATGAAAGGCAAAAATCAACACAAATGCTCCAAAAAACCCGCTTTTTGAGACTTTCGGGAAAATCGTTAACTTCAATAAAATTGCCAAATTCATGCTAGTTGTCCCAAACTCTGATCAGGCTTTGGTAAGTCGTATCTATTCCCGTTACTTCACGCCAAACGCCATTATCCAACCCAAAAAGCTGACATTTGTCGTGACCTGGCCCCGCTCTCCTAAACACAGGGGCTGTGCATTAGCCAGGGCTTCAGTTCTACATAATGGAGCTTCCTGTCCTGGCATGATTTGGGTCTTCCTTTAATTTGGAGCTGCTCCCCCGGCTATTCGAAGAGAGCGGATTCTATTTTACTGAGGCTTTTCACTCCTAAGTCAGATGATTTGGTTCTGATGTGTTTTTGGTGTTGTGCCACACAAGGTTTTGTGGATCAGTTCACTTTTACTTCATAATGTTCTCCATATTGCACATGAATAAAAGCCTATTATCCCCTAACAACGTCCTAAATCTGCTATAGGCTGATTGGAGTGTCAAAGTGAACTGACTCCAGCCTTGGTGAAATGATTGATAGTCGACTTGTCACTGATGTGTCTCTCTCCCCTTCAGGCTCTGCCCTACGTAGCTCTGCTTATAGTGATGCTATTCTTCATATACGCAGTCATCGGCATGCAGGTAAGCTGTCCCGTCCCCTCCTTTGTCCTCCCTCTGCCTTGTTTTCTCTCTCCTCTAGCTGGCTTCCGTCCTGTGTCTGTCCTCCTGGGATTCCTGTTCGGTCTGGTCATCTTTTTGCTCTCCTTCTGGCTTCTCCTCTCTCTCTGCCTGTCCTGAGCTGTTGTGTTTTTCGTATCACTAATGATGAGCAGGAGACGCCCAGAGACCAATGTCCTCCTGTCACTGCTAACATCATATCCTGTGTGCAGATGTTTGGTAAAATAGCGCTGAGGGACCACACGGAGATCAACAGGAACAACAACTTCCAGACGTTCCCTCAGGCAGTGTTGCTGCTCTTCAGGTGAGGAAGATAACCACCTCATCCTCATCCTACCTTTCTTTTCCCTCTGTTCCTGGATTTAAAATCTACATCCTGCTGTCTTTGTTCATGCACATTGTCATGAATCTCTCCAGTGTTATAATAACAACAAAAGCATCTCTTGTCACTTTTTGATCTTGCGTATTTTTTGTCTCCTTTTTTACTCCAGTTTCATATCTGAGGTTATCACTGATACGTTAAATAAATACAGTATCATCTCTGACATAAATGACTGGTTATCACTTTGCAGCTCTCTTAAGCTTGATAGTTAGCTGAGATTTGTCAAACGTGATGTCAGTTTTGCACTTGGCAACTCAAATTTTCCGGTCCGCTGAGGAGGAAACCGGCTCCTCACTTGTTGGAGGACTCCACTGAATATACATTTAAACCTCCTGGATGCTGTCCCAGAAACCGGTCTCTGTCCTTTATGCTTTTGATGGGGGTAAGATTCCATGGAGGGGACGGTGGAAAACTCATCATAAACCTCAAAGATACATCTACTATCACTTTATATTCTGTGTGCCGACCCCTTCATGGAATATTTTAGGCTTCCATTCAAAACAGTGCATTTGGATACTCCATACTTGAATATTTTGATTATGATACACTCAGTCTCTTGTGATAATATTTGTAACCTAAAACACGGCAGTTAATTAAAAGATAACAGAAAATTCATTAAAATTAATCACATTGCAAAATAGTAACAAAGATAGCATGCTCAGAAGTATGGAAGTATTCAGAATGGAAGAAAACTGTCCTTTCATCTCGATGTTGATCTACAGAGTGCAGCAAATCCACACATTAACTCACGTTTCTTTGCTGTATAGATTTATGATGTCATTACTGACTATGTATTTTGTTCATATTGTCAGATGTTCCAACTCTAACACCGATATTTATGTGTGTGCTTGTGTTTATGTGTCTGCTTTCTGCTGCGTTTGTGTCCTCGTGTGTGCTCTTACATGTAACTCTTTGCGTGGGTCAACAAATGCATGCATTTGTCGTTACATGCCTGTATGCCGTGTGCATACGTGCACATATCCATGTGCCTGTGCGTGTGTGTCCCTCTGTCTGTGGTTTGTGTGCATCTATATGCATGTGTATCTGCGTCGATGTCTGTGTGTGCGTGTCTGTCTACCAGATGTGCAACAGGTGAGGCCTGGCAGGAGATCATGCTGGCGTGCTCGCTCAAGCGACCGTGTGAGAAAGGATCGACCAATGAAAACAGCTCAGCCAGCGAGGACTGCGGCAGCCAGTTTGCAATTATTTACTTTGTCAGTTTCTACATGCTCTGTGCCTTTCTGGTGAGTGCTGAGATTTGTGAATCCAAATGGTCATTTATGTGGTAGTTTACAGTATATTAACCCTTTTGACCCTGATTCTCTCCAGATCATCAACCTGTTTGTGGCTGTCATCATGGACAACTTTGACTACCTGACACGTGATTGGTCAATCCTGGGACCTCATCACCTGGATGAGTTTAAGAGGATTTGGGCTGAGTACGACCCAGAGGCTAAGTAAGTTTCCAAACTGTGTGCCATCGTCTGCAGTCTTTGTGTGTGTAGCATCAGTATGATGTCACCTCTGTGCTGTTTGCAGGGGGAGGATAAAGCACCTGGATGTGGTGACTCTGCTGCGGAGAATCCAGCCTCCCCTTGGCTTTGGAAAGCTCTGTCCACACAGGGTAGCGTGCAAGGTACAGACACGGACACGACACGTGCAGTCCTGGAAAAACATTTTCTCCTCTCTCCGTAAGCTTCATTTTGAGGAACGATAGTCATAGTGTCACACGACTTTGTTTGTGTGTGTTCTCCCTCCCACAGCGTCTGGTGTCGATGAACATGCCTCTGAACAGTGATGGAACGGTGATGTTTAATGCCACACTGTTCGCGCTGGTCAGAACCGCACTCAGGATCAAGACAGAAGGTAACACACACACACACACAGTCTGTTGTTGCGTGTTGCCAATCCCTGTTTAACTGTAATAAGGCAACACGTTTATGAAGTGATAATGCTGAGGCTTTGACAATGAACCTCTCTCACCTCGATTGGCGTCAACGTGTCAGAATATGTAGAGAAAATATACAATGCTACCTATGCTGGCAAAGCTATGACGAAACGGAAGCTCTCATGAAATCTAGAAGCTACTCAAGATTTAAAGTAGTTGAGCTACTCTCTTTATGAAGTGCCTACAGTACCCGCTGCAGAGAAAAAGCTGCCAAGTATGTTGAAGTTACATGAAGGAGGGGGAGGAGGCGAAGGAGGCGAAGGAGTGTGTGTTCTGAATAAATATTGGCCGAAGCTCTAAGATTGACGCCTCCTCACATGACAAGTTGTGATGTAGGTTTTGCCAAGCGATATTTAGTTACTTTTATAAAATTACTGGAAAAGATAGTGTTTTAAAAGTAGCTGACGTACTAAAAAAGTAGCTGAGTTTGTAGCTAGCGACAATGTATACATAATATACGATCTGTGTGTGTTTGTGTGTGTGTGTGTGTGTGTGTGTGCGCATAGGTAACCTGGAACAGGCTAATGAAGAACTGAGGGCCATAGTAAAGAAGATCTGGAAGAGAACCAGCATGAAACTCCTGGATCAAGTAGTGCCCCCTGCTGGCGGTTTGTGTTCAGTTCATCATTTTCTAAGACATTACGCTGACATTATTCAGAGAACTATAAACTATAAACTATTGAAAAACTGTTTGTGAATAATATAATGAAAGTTATCCAATCTCCTTCAGATGATGAGGTAACAGTGGGGAAGTTCTACGCCACCTTCCTCATCCAGGAATATTTCCGCAAGTTTAAGAAGAGGAAAGAACAAGGGCTGGTGGCAAAGGTGCCTCCCAAAACTGCCCTCTCTCTGCAGGTATACACACAATCACACACTCTCTGACAAACATAGGGTTTCTGTTGCCATGGATATTTTGTAGATTAAGGGTGTTCTCTGTGCTTAGGCGGGCCTGCGGACACTGCATGACATCGGTCCAGAGATTCGGAGGGCCATCTCTGGAGACCTCACAGTGGAGGAGGAGCTGGATAAAGGCCAGAAAGAGCCGGTGTCGGCTGCGTCCGAGGACGATATCTTCAGGGTAAAGGTTGGCTACACACACCCTCAGACACCTCTCCACAAAGAGAGAGAGAGAGAGAGCGAGAGATCATCAGCATCCAGCTTGAAGGCCCGTTCTTGCTCCATGCACATACATGTACATGCATGTGGGCAAAAAAGAAAAAAAATCATTTTACACCACACAGCTTGGCTGAGTATTGATGCAGTAGATCGATAATCTGCAACCATGGATTGGCTTACACACCGTGTCATGGTAAAGCTCCAATAGCAACATACACACAGTAGCCAGCCTCCCATTTTCACTTTCACTGCTACATCCCCATGCATTATTTTGTTTGCTGCAGCATTTTGTTGTGTTCCCATAAAAAGACCAACGTTCTAGCACGAGTTCTCCTCTCTTGCCCTGCAGCGCACAGGTGGCCTGTTCGGCAACCACGTCAACTACTACAACCAGAGCGACGGCCGAGCATCCTTCCCGCAGTCCTTCACCACCCAGCGTCCCTTGCACATCAGCCAGAAGGGCTCGCCATGCGAAGGCGAGAGCCCGTCCCACGAGAAGCTCATGGACTCCACCACCTTCACCCCTTCCTCCTACTCCTCATCGGGCTCCAATGCCAACATCAACAATGCCAACAACACCGGCATGGCCGGGGTGACCACCCAGGGCATCAGTAGATTCCCAAGTCCGTCCATAAGCACTGTGGATGGGCACACGGGACAGCCGCTCACTCCTATCCTGCTGCCAAGATCCGCATGGTGCTTCCCTCCAAAGAGGTGAGATCAGGCCAGACAGTGACATGAGTCACTGCCGTTCATAAAAGTGTCTCTGGCTGGGATTATTCATTCTCCCACTTCTTTCACTTTTGTCTTCCTCCTCTCTTTCCCTGTCCTTTGTTTCTGATGGCGAGCAGGACGTGTTTTTATGACACCCTCATGCGGTATGTTGCCAGGGAACAGAGAGAGTAAAAGTGTATGCGTGTGTGTGTGTGTGCTGTGTTAGCCTCATAAATGCACTTGAAGGGGTTTATTTTCATAATGCTGGATAAGGACAACGCTGTTTATCTGTAAACGTGCTATAGTAACACTTGTTGCTATGCACTGTACTGCTTTAGTTGCCATAGCAAAAGCCAGGCTCCATGTTGCTCTGTGATATGTGCTGTCCACAGCCATAGATTGATAGACTGTTTGGTACGATGTAGCCAAACCCCACCTATCAAAGGCTTGTATTGCTGCTGTTTGGTTGTATTTGAATGCACATTCGGGTAAGACACATTCTATTTCTTACTTTTACTTTACCAGGAAGTCGCAGAAGACATCTATTCAAACACAGAAGCCTCTCAAAGATAATCCAGAATTTTACCCAGTATCACTTTACAGATACAAATATACCAGTGCTGTTGTCTGTGTGAGGTCAATCCTGTCCAACCCAGCAAATCATAAAGAATGAAATAATGAGTAAAATCTTCACTTTGAACCCTGAAGAACACCTTTAGTCCACGTGTGGACCTCTGCAATGACACATTTGATAAAAAGTATTTTCAACAGAAACAATGTCGGGTGCGATAAATATTTCAGTTGTCTTTCCGGTTGTTTACTCCTCAGCTACCCGGTGGAGCGATGTCAGGGAAAGGCCGTTCTAATCCAGAGTTTGCTGCTGAATACCTGTGGATTATTTGCAAATCTTACTTTACTTTTCTTCACCGGACAGTTTCGTATCTTAGCTGTATCTTAGGGAACACGAACAAAGGAGAGCTCCGTTTACTTGCAGCCAGTAGCACTCGTTACTTTTGATAAGACGAAATAAAAAGAATTCCGACAGTTTTTTTGCATCTACAGAAACACAGCCACTCACAAAGAGGTTTAAAAATTTATTTTGTCGGCTAAATTCACAATGTCAGCATGTCTCTTTAAAGCTTTAACTCTGGAGTATGAAAAAACTGTGACAGCTGTGGCGACGAGGCATCTGTGGATTATAAAGAGATAAAAACTTTGTAAAAGAGTTCAGATTAAACTTCTCCTCTTTTGTGTCTTTTTTGGGTACTAATCCATGTAGACCTCACACAGACCTCTGGCTTCACACATCCTGCAGCCTGTGGCCTTTTTGTTTTTTCACAGATGTCCGCACCTCAGCCAGCTCACTTCATATTCCAGATGTTGCCTTTTATACCGCTGCCATTTTGCTTTAACAATCTTGTTTGAATCCCCACATTCTCTTCAACCGACTCCTCTTTCTTCAATCTGTCCTTTCTTCCTCTCCTTCATTTCGTCCTCTTCCTCCATGTGGTAGCGGCACAGTGGATATCTCAGTTGCTCCCCATTAGCTTTTTATGATCAACTGCTCCTTTTCTTGTGTGTCTGTGGTCCGTTTTTATGTTTACTGTTTGTCTTTTGTTTGTTTGTTTGTCATTTGGTTGTTTCGGCTGTTTGTTTGTATGTTTGTAGCTCGGACTCGAGCGACAGCCGTCTGCCAATCATCCGGAGAGGGGAGGGGTCGACGGAGGAGACGTACGATGAGAGCTACGTCGATGACAGGGAGTACCACGAAGACGACCACTCGCTGTCCTCTGACATGTACGATTGAAAGACTAATGTCCCGTCCTCACATTTTAGAACCTGCATGTCTACATTTTGATTGATTGCCTGTATGTGTGTGTGTGTGTGTTTGTGTGTAGGCTCGTGTATCATGATGAAACATGTAAGCAGTTGTCTCCCATGGAGCAAGGGGAGGAAGTAGAGGACAGAAGAGGAGGAGGAGGGTGGCAGTCACCCAGGAGAGTCTTCCTCTGCCCCACTTCCCTGGGTGAGTACACACACACACACACACACACACACACGGTCCTATTCCCGTAAGTGTCAACGTTTCCCACAGTTGACAAATTGTATCTTCCTGTGTGTTTTGTATACGAACACCTGTGTGTGTCACAGGGCGGAGATCATCCTTCCATCTGGAGTGTCTCAGGAGACACTCAAGGACAGACGTCTCGCAGAAGACAGCTGTACCATTACACCTGGTACATCATCAGGTAGAATGAACACACACACACCTTACACACACACACATAATATACCAGACATCCACTTTGTTCCATGCAGTGTCTCCTCCCTCATCCTCCAGGCTCTAGCAGTGGCAGGGCTGAGTCCTCTCTTGAGACGGAGTCATTCTCCGACCCTCTTCAGTCGGCTCTGCTCCACACCACCAGCGAGCCCCACAGGTATAAGCCCTGCTCGTAAAAATCACTCCTCACAGCTCGACACGCATGAAGACCAGGAGGCTGTCTCCAAAATGTTGCATTTGTTAACGATGGAGAGTTTATCTTATTGAGGTGTTTTCATTGGTTTATGTGTGTGTGGTTGTATGGGTGTTTATTGATAGATTTTTTTCTATGGAGATGAGCCGTCGGTCAGGGAAGATTATTGTCGATTTTGTGGAAGCTCTGAATCATTGTTGTGATCCTGTCACATTTTGTTCACGTTATTATTTTGAAGCCATTGACAACCAGTGTGACTGCAGTCAGGAAGAAAGAAAGAAAATAAAAAATAGAAACTGCACATAACAATAAAATACTGTGACTGCCCCTGGCCTTTAAATTACATCAGTGAAGTCAATGTCATGGACCACCTGCGACACCTCTATGGAGCACCGGTTGAAAACTCCTGCTTTAGTTTGGTGAGATTTTTTATCATTATGCACTTTTTGTTGTTTTTGTTGCTGCAGCCCATGGCAGCAATGCCTGCTACCAGCGTGTGCCCTCCCTAAAGCTAGAGGGCACCAACTCCCACGAAAAGCTCAATACCAGCCTGCCGTCCGTCAACTGTGGGCCGTGGTAAGAGACGAGATGAAAATAACAAAAGTGAGTGTTGAGTGAGACCGAGGGCTCAGTCAGTGAACGTTATCCTTTCCAGGTACAGTGACAGTAATGGGAACAGCCGGGGGCCGAGCCCCAGCCCCAGCACGCAGAGATCACGGCCGGTGTCGCTCACGGTGCCGTCGCTGCTCGGAAAAGACTCCAATTCACTGTCACACGGCAGCGCAGGCAGCCTGGTGGAGGCGGTGAGTATGTGTCTGTGTGTGTGTGTGTGCGTGCGTGTGCGTGTGTCTTTGTCCCCTGCTCTTCTTTTGATTTTCCCTTTAACTTGTGTCATTGTTTTCATCATCCTTTCATTTCTACCCTGCCCTCCGTTTGTCTCCATCCATTCTTCGCCTGTCCAGGTTCTAATATCGGAGGGCTTGGGCCACTTCGCCCAGGACCCGTCCTTCATCGAGGCAACCAAAGTCGAGCTGGCCGACGCCTGCGACATGACCATTGAGGAGATGGAGCACGCCGCCAACAACATCCTCAATGGAAACACCGCCGCGAACGCCACCTCCAGCACCGCCTCCGCCTCTCAGCACAGCCCCAACGGCAACCTCTTAGCTTACAACACAGCGGCGGAGACACAAAGGGACCGAGGGGTCGGTTTGAGTCCCAGCGAGGGCGAGGGAGAGGCAGGAGGAAGCAGAGGCTCCGTTCACGGGCCGTCCTCTCAGGAGGAGCGGCAGGAGCTGCTAGCAGGGGCGGAAGAAGGAGAGGAGGAAGTAGTGGAGGAGGAAGAGGAGGAGGAGGAGGAAGAGGAGGAAGTAGGGGAGGAAGAGGAAAGAGGGGGGGATGAGGTGCATCACAGAGGCTCGGTAGTGATTGGAGGAGCACGGCAGAGAAACAGCGGGCTGTTGGAGGACGAGGACATGGAATGCGTGACGAGTTTGTAGGGGTCGGCTCGATGGGTTTGATTGGCTGATTGGCCCCTCTGACATCATCAGAGACTGACACTTGTCAGTTCTGGGTAACGGCGCCATGGCTGGCTCTGTCTGTCACCGCTCCTCACACACACACAGGCGCACACATACACTGCCTGCCTCTGCCAGATGTTACACGACTGGACAATGGCGGCCAGTGACGCAACGCTAAACACCTGATTATGATGAATTTATCGGTTGATGTGAGTGTGTACGTATGTTGGAATGTTTGCGTACTAGAGTTTACCACAGTGTACGCTGTACCATGTGTGTGTATGTACATGCGTGTGTACATTGTTCTCTATTTGTATGTGTGTGTGTGCATTTGTGAGCGTGTGTGTGTTCTCCACACACGTGTGTCTGAGTGTGTCTCTAAAGTGCCTCACAGTTTTATGTCCTCGGAGTGCGAAGAGCGGAAAAGTAGAGGCAAGCAAAAAAGACAAAGACGAAAGCGAAACGAGGGAAAACAGAAAGGGAAATACGGAAGCAGGAAGTCCGTGTTTTGGATTTCCTGCCGTCAAAAAAAGCGTGTTTCCTGTTTTAATTTCCTATGCCTACCGGTGTTGTGTTCTCGTTGTTTGTCTGGCCGCCATAATGCCAGGTAGGGGGCAGCAGACCAGCTGGTGGAGGTCAGTCACGGTTTGGGTTCTGACCGCGCCCACCCGAGGACGACTCCTCGTCCTTGGTTCACCTGATGATGAAGCGCTGTATCGGGGGGGAAGGAACCTCCCGTTAGAAATCTCGTATCTCCTCCTTTTCCAAAGCTAGGAACCTTGGAGCACAGCCCTGCCAACCCAGGGGTGGGCTTAAACTGACAGACCACCCCCACCCCCGCCAAGAGGGGGAAGGATTTGAGGGATGGACCAACAGCCACGACGTGGCTTCTGTGGGGGGGCCACAGACAGAGACACTACGAGAGACAAACGAATCTCCTCGGCCACCTTGATCGGCTTTGCCTCGCTGCCGCTTTCCCTTGTTTGGCCACACCCATTTCCTGAACCAAACAGGAAGTGGGAGGAGCATTTGGTGGCTAAGCAGAGACAGCGAGCCCCCTTCTCTGTCACATACCTCGTTGTTCCTCACTCCTCCCTCTCTCCTTCCTCCCCCGTTTATTCCAGCGGTCCCTCTCCCTCCATCGCTGGGTTGAGTCCATTTTTGCTTTTGGGCACTCGGGCAGCGTGCGGGGAGCCGGGGCGAAAGAGAAGGAGGGCGGAGGGAAGTGAGGGACTGACAGACTGAAAGAGAAGACTACTTCCCTTTCTGGGACCCTCCTCTTCCTTTCAGCGTGGATTCCTATTGGATCGCTCTCTACAGACCACTCCCACTATGTATTTAACCGTTCAGTATTGTGCAAAACTGGCTAGCCATGACTAATTTGTTTTATATTCATGATGTTATCGGTTTAATTTATCCTTGATTTGTTTGCACAATCGGGGTGCTGGTCTTATAAATGTATTTTTGCTCAGTTTATTTTAGGAGAAATTTTAAGAGGTTTTAACTATCGAAGCCTGTGCACGCAGGGCGTAGTGTTTGCGTGCGAGTGTGTACTATATTTGTGCGTGCGGGCGTGTGTGTGCGTCTGCGTTTTAGTACAAGAGTGCGTGAGACTGCGTGTGTATCTAAAAGGGGGTCTTTCTCTCTATCAGTATGCACCTTTTACAGATTGTATCTATTTATTTATTTATTTTTCCCAGAAGAGAAAAAAATGTGTGTGTGTGTATGCGTGTGTGAGTGTGTGTGTTTGTGCGGATGTGTGAGTGTCTGTTTGAGAGGTTACTTATGTATTCTAAAAAGCTGATTTTAAGCCTAGACAGTAAATTAAGGTAGCATTACAAGTATGGTGTTGTGGCGTATGCACGTGTGTATGTGTATGCGTGCGTGTGTGTTTGTGTGTGTGAGTGTGAGAGAGAGATAATGGGCCTCCTTAACACAGGGTTACCGTGGACAGGCATGCTTCCAAAGCTTTGTGATTTCTTTAGCACGGTTTTTACTTTTTGGGCCAAGCTGCAGAGTGACGAGCCGCCCTGTCTTCACCTTACACCAGTTTGTTTGTTTGTTTGTTTGTTTTTTTTAGTCGTAGTTTGCCGTAATTAGGTGACAGTGAAGGTAGAGGTTACCGTGGCGATGATGGTGACAAGCCTCGGGTGATTTGCTGCTGCTCCTTTGTCGTCATGGTGGACGTTCTGCTCTGAAGGGTAGAAGCAGCCAGGTCCCACCGCCACAGTGAGGCCTCGTAGGGGGGCGGGGGGAGGGGGAGGGGGAGGGGCAGGGTCT
>OMNV01004992.1:1399-13621 GCA_900303265.1 Brotula barbata | reverse complement strand
GCTGTTTCAACCACTACAGTATATTTTCACATTATTTCCTCATCACCTGTTAGGCCTGGTGTACAGATGCTGCAAGACTCGTGATAACACGTCCCTCTGTCTGCTCACATCACAAAACCTCCTGAGTCTTTTTTTTTTTTTTTTAGCAAAATTAACGACTTGATTTAAGCTGCAGGTCGTCGACAGGATATGATGATGATTTGGTTTTGGTTTTAAATGACCACGTATAAGATAACCAAACCTTCGTTCTGAAAGCTTCTTCCTGATCCTGATTGTCAGATCACCGCTGTAACAACATCTGGGTTGGCCGCACGTCACCATAGCCAAAGTTTGGTACTCAGAGCAGAAGATTTTCTTTAGCTTTCATATTCCGTCCAATACGCCATATTATCCTCTAGAATTTTGCGAAGTATACCTGCTGTCACCTGATAAGCTGATTATGGGAAGTCTAAGAGCTTGTACAGTGGAGAGAGATCCCAGTGGGTCCGGTCCACACAGCAGATGTCCTAAAGGACGGGCAAAAACCGAACACCACTACTTTAATATTATAAAACCTTTATTCTCCCGTGCGTCATTCCTATGGCCTTACACACATTCAAGAAATAATTTTCTGAAGGTGATTCCTCCCAAACAATAGCTCGAATCTGACCGTAAAATGCATCCAGTGCTCCTTCAGAGACTCAACAGCCATCGTCAACAGATTTCTGACATTAATATGCAAATGAAATGTGAATGCTGGTGGTGTTTTTGTAATATTACGTGGTTATGTTTTTTTTTTTTTTGTGGTTATGATTATAATGCAAACAAAAAAAGAAATAACGCCCGGATAATTCCAGAAATCATTCAAGTCCCTGAGCCTTTCCAAACATGTTGAAGTACGTACCACTCCTCAGCAACCCTAAATGAAGTTCCACCTGAGCAGAGAGACACTAAATGTCACAAAAATCACAGAAGAGCTCAAATTAAGCCCAAAAAGTTACTGACATACATCCAAAATAACAAAATTTCCATGGATTTCAGACGTTTTGGTCCCCTGCTGAATTTTATCTGGTGTGTCTCCACACAGTGTGTCAGTGCAGGCCAGGTTCTGGGTCCAGTGTGCGTTAGTACATCCAGCCCAAATGACATAATCTCACATGGATGTAATCTAGCAGGTTAGGTTACCGTGGATTGACAAGGCAGTGGTTTCTCTATCTGATTGGCGTTACAGATCGTATAAGTTTTCAGTCTAAATTGTGAAGTTTAAGTTTTGATATCCGAGCTGCTGAAATGGAACCTCTGTGTGTGTTTGATTGCTACCGAATCCACGAGCAGCAGCAGCTATAAATGTTACTGGGGGGGTACAGCAGATGCAATTTCTCTTATTTACGTTCATCATCATGAATTTGAGATAAGTGCTCACGAAAACCTCCGTAAATATTTAGTAACCGACTGTAAGAGGGTAAAGGCTGGTAAAAAAGATCCATAATGTACACACACGCACACACACATAGATAGTAACACATCAGTGTATGCATATCAGAAGTGCCAGTCCAGGCTAAGCTGTGCTATGGTGAGAGATTCAGAGGCCTGCGTTGCCCCCTTGTGGAGTGAAGCAGCATTGCGTCCCGGAGGTCAGCATGTTGTGTTGCAGTGTACATGGTATGAGTGGGTGCAGTCCTGCGTCCCACAAGATATGCAAAAACAATGCAATAACTGTGAGTGTATTCAAGGTTCCTGAAGTAAATATACTTGTGAAAGTGAAAAAAAAACAAACTCATGAAGATGCATTTTATTTGTGTTTGTTACATTTTGAACGGTTTCCACGCCGAACATACTTGAAATCAGGCACATTGCAGTGCAGTACAGTAAAGACGTATTTATTTATCCTCCTTCGTGCCAAGGTGTGTGTTCTGCTTCTACGGCCGGACGTGTGTGGAGGCAGTGACTTGGAGTTGGTGTTTCTGCTTTGGCGTCCGTAAACGTGACACTAACGGATGAAAGGGAAGGCCTGGTGATGAGTAGGCAGCAGAGACAACACACTCCACCTCCCTGACTCTGTGCGCGTCGGCCTCCTCTTCTCCTTCTTCGGTGGATTGAGCTTCAGTTTGTGGGTGTGCCATCAGTATTGCATGAGTTTTGACATTTCAGCGTGCCAGGTTTTGCGGTCATTTTGTTTTTTTCTTATCAGGTTAAGTATCATATCACATGATGACAGAGTAGCTATTTCTACTTAGTGTACATAAAGTGGACAGCCGCGTCAGGGTTTCCAGAATGTGATTTTGCATATCTTGTGTCTTTTGGCTCATCGTCTTTTTAGCAGAAAAATAACAAACGATATCTTTCTTTACCTTCTAGACGGCTGTGTGAGCCTTTCTTTCTTTTAAACACACATCTCACGTAACTTCCTCTTCAGCTCTCCTGACGTGAACAAGACAGACCAATGGGAATGATGACATCATCATGCATCTATACCAATGACACACGCTGATCAGATCAATGGAAAGAGATTTACTGTCATCCTTCTCTCGACACAGACAGGATGTTCATCGTATTTTTGGCTGCCATCGGTCACCAAACTCTGTATTATTATTATTATTACATTCTGTATCGCCCGTAGATACTGACAGAGAGAGAGAGCAGATCCGTATGGAGTGTGAGATTATCCAGGTTACGAATGTGCATGTCGAGGTCAGAGTAATCAGATGAGATGCCAGTTACAGTCAAACTCCCCCATCACAGCTGCAGTGGAGGTGAGAGAGAGTAAAGGTCTGATTGGCGGTTGATGACAACGATAACTTGGCAGGTATCTGCTGAGTTTTCAGACTGATCCTGGATCTTTTGAGCTGGATTTGGTGGTGAACTCTTAGGTGTTTCTCTCTCCGAGGCTACAAAGTATGGGTCCTATGTGAATGATAATATTGTCTCACCACTTGCCAATGATTGTATATTTTTATATACCACATATAGCATAAGATATTTATGAACACAGCATATTTAATCCAAGGAATGTTAAAGGAAGGAAAGCTGGCCGTCCTGTTTGGGGATGAAGATGTTTATTATCAGCTTGGTCGGTATGAATTTATTTATAAATTTATTGGAAAGTGTCAATACATTTTTAACCAAAAATAACCAGCAGGGAACATTGTAGTTGTATTTACTGATGAGGACACATTGGACATGTTGGACAGAATCTTCACACCAAGTCCAGATGATTCCAGCTTTCAAAAAGAACCTTAAGGCTCCGGGAGGACCTCAGCTAAAACCGCTGGACATCTTTGAATTGTAGCACACACACACACACACACACACACACACACATAAATGTATAGTTTCTCAAACACTCACGCAGTATTTTAGTTCGTAAAGATAACAAACCAAAAACGGTCCACCTACGGAGGGTTCGGTCTTTCTGTGCTTCGAGCCGTGAAATCATGTAGCTTCTATTTTTCTTCCAGTGAACCATTAGGATGACTTGAAATGCAGATTTGTAGAAGAGACAGAGGAGGAGGAAGGAGGAAGGAAGAGTTGGGGCTGCAGTTACACAGTTCAGTTAAATCTCAGCTTATTCTGACGGCATGGGTTTGGAGTTTGTGTTTCTTATTCACATTGACGAGTGTGAGCTTCACATCGTCTCATCTGTGAGCCACACAGGAGACAAATGATGCTTACAGAGAGATGAATACACACTAACACACACACTTTACCAGAGCTGTGCGTGTTATTCTAAACTATCACACACACGCGTGTTGAAGATGAGAGAGAGGCTGCGGGGCGGTGTTCTTTTCCTGTCTTGATCCCTTCAGCATCCTCGCGTCGCTCCATCGTTTCAACAGATGTGCGTTCTATTTTTTCGTAAACCTGAAGTCGCCGATCATCGATTCTGACAAAAATATTTTAAAAGAACTATTTTGAATATAGATTTTATTTTCCCCTTCTTCCCAGAGAAACAGCAGAGCGTCGTCTTTGTCTTGTACAGATGTTCTATGGCGGTCGATGCTTTGAGTGCTGCTGATGAAAGCTTTGAAACGTGGACCAGAAAGTCAAAGAAGGAATCTATCATGAAATGAGAGAATATATTATACATTTCTATTTTAGATATTTATATATAGAACGAGTGATATTATATTATATGAAACGAGGGCTGGATTTTGGAGGATTGAAGCTGGATTGTAGATGGACAGATGTCCCTGTCTGATTTATCGCCGTCATGTCTGATTGGTTTTAGCATCATTACGATATTTCCCGTAGGTTTAGGAATCATTATTGATAAGTTTCATTTGTGTCAAGATTTCTGCCAGTGCCTAAACGGAATATTATGGATTAAAATAAAAGGTTAAATTGGAGTGAAACGATTTAATTGCGTGGCTGAAGAGACGGTGGTGCATCTCATTTAGTAAAAGTGGTAAAAACACAGCAGATTGAGACTTCAGGTGTGAATAATTCGATGAAGAGACTGATGGATGCTATCCACCGAGCGGTAACGATGAGGGACACTGGGCCGTTTTATTTCCTTTATAGATCTCTGTCTGTGCATGAAAAGTCCCATGAATGCATGCAAACTCTTCACCGCTCACAGCTGTCATGTAGGGGAGGAACGAGGGCAGCCAAACCTTTTATGGCCCATCTGACCCGCTTCCATGGATTTTGAACAGTTTGTGCTGTGTCTAACTGAGCCCTGAACGAGGACAGGGATGACTCCATGTTAGGTCATGGTGATGACATGCAGCCATTGTGGAGCCGTGTGTGTGTGTGTCTTGGTGAGTCCGCCGGCCTTACAGTTGTCAGAGTGGAAGTCTGTTTGACTGGAAGATTACCGTCTGTTTATCTTTGCATGAATACACACAGCTTTTTCCTCCGCCGTTTGGCCTCTTTCGAGCCAAAATGTCTGGGCTGTAGTGTGTGTGTGTTCTGATGTACGATCTCTGTCAGGGCTTCAGAGGAACATGAGCGTCTCCGTCTCATTCCTTGAAGACGATCAAACGATCTGTGCCTTCTTTTGAAGGACACGACGCTCTTCATCCTGGCATCCCACCATCTCTAAGAGGTCCAGATCAGAAAGAGCTGCGATGATGGAAATGTAGGTTAAAGTTGCGTTACCATGGACACAAAGGCCCAGAAATGAACTGTTTGCGCACAAGTAAAAGTAGTTCAAGGCAACCCTGCTTAGTGTTGAAGACATCTCAGCGCTCGTCAAAATGCCTCTTCAGTTCTGAGTCTTTTATCTCTTAAAATACAATCAAACAACAACGACAACGAGCTCCTCTGATTGTTGTGAGTCCTCGTGTAGATCAGCTGACATAAGCAGATCAAATTTCCATCTGCCAGCGGCACGAAAAGTATAATTTAGCCTTGGTGACCTTCACTTAACCCCCACGTGACCCCGGGTGTGAACGACTCTCAGAGGATGAGCGGCGCCGTGCTGCCACACCGTTGACTCAGAACTAAAGAAGCAACACGGACGGGTGGATTAAAGTCCAGCTGTCCGTTAAACGTCCGTCACCCAGAGTCCCCATGCTTTCCGTCTGTCCCCAACATTTCCACCTCGTGTGTGTGTGTGTGTGTGCCGGAGTGAGTGAATCTTGGTCTGTTCTGAGATTATTTCTTGCTGGTGTGGGAAGGCCTCTGCAGCCTCATGCAGGCTCCGTGAGATTAAACCCAGTATGAAGTCCATTTTTCCAGCAGGGACACACCGCTCCACACACTGCGGCGTCGGAAGGGTTTCTGTCTCGCCGTCTTTTTTCCGTCTTAGATCAGGACTCGTGCGGACCTACGGGGTGTCGGGCAGGTTCGAGCCGTTTGTCTGTGTTTCCTTCCAATTGGAGAAAAGTCTGTTCTTATTTTTTTCAGATTGAGGTTTTTCATCCGGAGACCAACAAACTATTAAAATATTTGTTGTAATATTCGTAGTGATGCTACTGTTAAATGTAGTATTTAATGACAGAAAATGATCTAGAGTGTGTTATTGTGCTTACGGTAGCTTCGGAGGGAGGTGGACATTTTTTAAAAACAAAGTTCTTTGTCTAAGCCACACCCCCTCGACCCTGTGAGGGTTCCCATTGGTTCGGAGGTTGCTAAGTGACAGTGGCCCGACCTCGTCTTGTTTCCTGGGTTACCTTGTCTCCTCGTTGATGACTGCATGGTCTCACAGCTGACACCTTTTTTCTTCTTCTTCTTCTTCTTACTGCTTTTCTTTTCTGAATGGAAAATTGTTAATTTTTGCTGTTTGTTCATTTCATTTTAGATTTTAGAAAGGGAAAGAATACAAATGAAATAAATCAGAATATTAATTCAATCACTTTTTCTACTCCTATTTTCAATAAAAAGTGAAAGGAAAAACCAAACAAAAAGTTTATTTGTAAATAAGTAATGTACAGTTTGTATCTGTAACTTGTCAGTCTGTCATTGGTGACAGAGTCTGTCTTGCTTATAACGCACGCTAACAGTAACTAAAAAAGGAAAAAGTATATTTAGACTGTATGGTCCCTTGAAAGCAAGTTTTAAATTAATCTCTGATGTATATTCCTGTAACATTGCATTTTTATCTGAGGAATGATGTTATTAAAAAATTGCAAATAAATTGCATTTCCTACAGTTGTGTTTTTCACTTCCCTTTTACATTTCAGTGTGGATGGGCGGAGCTAACAGTATTGTATGTACTGTACTGTACTTTACTGTACTGCACGGTGAGTTTTCATCACATAGGTGAGTTGTGATTTTGTGTCAACCGGTGTCACCTGACACCAAAAGTTTGCTCTTTTTTGTGGCTACATTATTATATTGTATTTGTAGGATTTCTTGCATCTCGTCTGGGTTGCACCTCATGAATATTCAGCTCATCTTCAAAAAGACAACTCGAGTACATTTTAGTTACCAGAAATCGGTCATGAAATTCCACGTGTGGAAGTATAAAGTGTAGGTTTTCACCTCACCTCACCCTGAGCACCCAGAAGTCCAGCTGAGGTCAATAAAAACAGGACCCAACCAAGATGTTCCCATGAGCTGTGATCTGTATTAATCCGTCTCATCTCAAGTGAATCCATTCTGCACAGTCGCCAGTTAAAGTGACGTTACATTCAAGTAGTGTAACATTACATGCAGCGTCCACGCAACAGCACAGATTCACGTTTCTGCCACACAGAGTCACTGAACAAATGGTGCCATAAAGTGCCACAAACTGTAGTAATAACTCAGACAGTGAGGTTGGAACCAGCTTACTAGCAGAGTGATCAGTTTTTAAACAGAGCGAAGACATGTAAACAACCCCGATGTTGTCTCATGGAGTTTTATATTAGGATGTGTGACAAAAAAAACGTGGATATCAAGGATTTAAAAAAAAAAAGTCCTATAAATCTGCATTTCAGGAGTATAAAAAACAAACGTTGCTGATTTTATAGCTGTAAATTTGTAGCTCTTTATGTCGTAGATTTGCCACACCTGATCTATTATCTATAAAAATCGCTCCCTTAAATGTTAAGAATATCAAAAAAATGTTTGGAACATATTAGAAATTTCAGTCAACTGGTTCAAATAACTGCAACTGTGAAATGTAACAAGAAAACCAAAAGATGTGGCTTGTAGTGTTGAGTGTTAAAATAAAAAAATATAGATTTGTGTTTTGTACTGTACAGATTTTACAAAACGGGCGACACGTGGCGATAACACGCCAATGAAGTCTAGGTGCTGGAGTTGTCCGGGTGGGGTTTGTGGGTGGTCAGGTGTCTTTTCAGATTCCCCTGCTGCGAGAACTCTCTGTCACAGTTTGGACACTTGAAGGGTTTGACCCCGTTGTGGCACAGCGTGTGTCTCTTCAGGCAGTTCAAGGTGAGGAAGCGCTTGGGACACTGCGCGCAGACGTACGGCCGCTCGCCCGTGTGGGAGCGCGTGTGAACGTTGAGGTGGCTCTTGCTGGAGAATCCCTTCCCGCAGTGCGTGCAGGTGTACGGCATCTCGCCCGTGTGGGAGCGCGTGTGCAGCAGCAGCTCCCCCGACGACAGGAAGGACTTCCCGCAGGTGGTGCACAGGTAATTCTTCTCCCCTTTGTGCTTCTGCATGTGTCGCACGAAGGCGGCCTTGCTCAGGCGTTTCCCGCACACGGTGCACAGGTGGGTGGGGCCTTCGTGCACGCGCTCGTGCTGCCTGAGCGCCGAATTGCACAGGAATCCCTTCTTGCAGTGGCTGCAGGTGAAGATCCGGCCCCTCTTGTGCAGCCTCTGGTGCTGGTAGTAGCCCGACTTGCTGGTGAATCCCTTCTCGCACTGGCTGCAGTGGTACGGCAGCACGTGGAGCCTCATGTGCGTCTTCAGTTGATTGGGAAGTTCAAAAACCTTCCCGCACTTTGGACACTTGGTCTCGTCCTCCGTAAACTTTTTGTTGACGGGTCGCGTGCTGAGGAATCTCCGGTCCTCCCCCTTGGGCTCCCTCCGTTTGCGTCGTTCCTTCTTGTTTTCAGAGTTGCTCTTACTTTGCCTGTTGCTTCCTGTACGTTTGTGGTCCGTGTTCCTCTCGGAGAGGACGTCTCCTTCGTGTTCTTTCTTTTGTCCACAGACGGAGTGTTTACCTTCTTGCTGAGTCTTGCTGCCTTTCCTCTCAGGTTCCTTCTTCTTCTCCGGAGCCGTCCTGTGGTGCTTCCTCTGGATGTGCTCTTGGACCCGCCTCTTCAGTCCGTGAGCGAATGAACACTGAGGACAGACGTATAAATGTGACAGACCTGGAAGAGAACAGACGTTAGTGTGAAAGACGGACTAACATTCACTTTGTCGTAACGTGTCAGTCTCACCTGATCCCTTTGTTGGTAACCAATCGTCCGCGGTGATGTGCGACCCGGGACTCGACTCTTCCGTGTCCGAGTCATCCAATGCCAGCATTTCTTCCTCGTTGTCGCAATCTTCATCATCGCTGTACAGCCCATCGCAGTACTTTTCCGCCGGAGTGGGCAGAGCCAGCGTGGAGAGGATGATGTCTTCCAAACCGGATGAAGGAGCTGCACACCGAAGATTTTCCTGTCAGCCTGCCCGTGACTTATTATAAATGATAACAATGATAATAACGATGACACGGAGGTGATGTGTGACTCCTCACCCGTACTGAGGGAGTTGTGCTCACTGTGATGACGTAACAGAGTCTTCAGGGCGAACGGTTCAGACAGATGAAGACCAAACTCTTCTTCTACACTCAAGCTTTCAGGGAGCCACGCTGCCATCTGACACATAAAAAAAACATAAAAATAAAAATAATATTCAAATGACTTTAAAAGACCCATTTTATGATTAGCACTGGACTAGCACTGTCATTATTTGTTCTATTGTTACTGTTGTTAGTGTTATGTTATTAATATTATCAGCTACTTTGCAATTAATAAAGTATCTATCTATCTATCTATTGATCTATTATTTTTACTAGTTATTAGTAATAATGGTAAGGGTGTTAATGTTTAAAACCCCTTATTATTATTATTGTTGTTGTTGTTATTATAATTTTTGAGTCAATAGTAGTAAATGCAACACTTCATCAAAGGTCTATTATTTTTCTCAGTGTATTAAATGCCATTCAATGTTTAACATGAATGAATCTGATCACTCTTTAATGTCGGATGTCCATTATTAAAGCTCAGCACCTGTTTGTAGTCCGGTGCTGGCAGCATCTCCTCCAGCCTGGACAGGAACACAGACGTGAGATGCTGCAGCCTTTGATCGTACGCAGCACCGTAGTTTACTGGGAAAATGTCCTGTGGAAAGATCCAGAAGGTTGAATGCTTATTCACGATAAAAGTTATTTCTGCGTGCAGTTTTCATGCCGATTTTGTCTCCTGTTTACGCAGCGTGCAGCCATGAGAGGAGTTTTTGGACACTCGCCTGGAAGAAATGCTCCTTCTCATGAGGAACGTTCAACAGCTTCTGAACCAGATTGACAAAGTTGGTGTATGACGTCTTCAGGACCGCGGTGCTGCTCTGAGGAGGAGAAGAACGCCATCAAGACAGAGACACTGATGTTTACATTTTATGGATCAACTACAGTTGAACTTGTAGACAATTAGAGGAAAGGAGGACCAGGACCAGGACCAGGACCAGGACACCTAACTAAACTCGGTTCTTGGTGACTTCTTCCTTATCTGCACTCTGGATTTCGATATGTTTGCCGTTATGTCTTCGTGCAGGCAGCGACTTGCCTATTTGCTTTGAAAACCCACCAGCTTCTGCATGGAGCTCAGCTCTGCACTGCTGGCGTGGATCTTATCCAGGTGGCTCTGGATGGTCTGCAGGTTGGCCAGGCCGTCACCACGACACAACTCCAGAACCAGCTGCAACGGAAGACGGACAAAACAGGCAGAAAAAAGACAAAACAGGCAGAAATATTGGTGAGTAACAAAGAATATTAACTCTGCGTTTATATCTTTTATATCCTCAACACAAAACGATAAAAATCAACCATAAATGATTGAATTGTAAGAGATAACCTTCATAACTTTTCTTCAAATTCTCCTGATCTCTTTATCATTTTACACAACTGTAATCTGTGACAGTAAACTCTTCCTAATAAGCCCAAACATTGGAACCCTGATCCCTGAGGGAAGCAGTAAAGCAGACATGATGGATTGGACCCCTCACTCTCGCTCTGAGGCCCAGCAGCAGCTGGATCCTCTGACTGGGGTTCAGGATGTCCGGGACCTCCTCCGTCACCAGGATCACGAAGTCCAGCAGCTTCTCGTAGTGCTGGACCCGGCGCTGCTGCACCGCCTGCCAGAAGAAAGCCGACATGACGCGAACCGGAGGGGCCAGGAGGAGCAGGGAGGGCGGAGGAAGAGGAGAGCCTGCGGGGAACAGAGGCGACATGACGAGAAAGATGACGCACGGAACAAATCTCTGAAAAACTAAGTTAAAGTTACATAAAAATCACTCGAACCTTCGATTTTCCACTCGGAGTTCATACTTCAAAAAGCTGTCCGGTACGAGACGTAAACAATCATTCCTCTATTGGCATCATTGGAGGAGAGCACCTACAACTTCCGGTTAAAACGGATGTTGTGGATGCAACGGGGCGTTGCCTTCAAAATAAAAGCCAAGAAGTAGACGTTACGTTGAATATTATGCATTGTTGTACATTTTAATGGTTGTTTTATGATATGTACGTTTTGTTGTTTTACTTGACCATATTTTATCATGTTGAACTCACAGTGAATGCCTGTTTATTTGGGATTATGGATAAAAAAAACAAATTTAACACCTGTAAATTCTAAAATTTATTTCTAAAATACTAAAAATTCTTAACTTAAGAAAGCGAAATTTGTTTGAAAGGAATTTAATTTTACTGAGCTCTACAAAATGACGCTTGACTTTATGGGACGTTTTGCTGTTTTTTGTTTGTTTGTTTGTTTTTAATTTTACTTCATTGTTTAACAATATTGTCTCTTCAAACAGCAAACAAAACGTCTTCTGCTGCTCTTTTCCTTTTCCTTTTCATTTAGTTTCATTTTCGGGGATTTCCTTGCGTTTACTGCGGACGTTCCTCGATTGTGATGTCACGTAACAGTAGGCGCACCTGTAACACACCCAGTTTTACACACACACACACACACACACACACACACACACACGTACGCAAACACACCCCCATAGACGCACACACTCACAGAGCCTCCTGAGCGCAGTGCAGCTCGGCAGCGCAGACGGGGTGGACGTGTGTGTGTGTGTGTGTGTCAGAGACATCCAGCAGTGATCGTCGTCATGATGTCACTCTGCTGGTTTGATGCTCACACATATCTCAGTTTTCCATAACGCGCCGACGCCGCGGAGGATCACACCTGTGCGTAATTACGAAAAGCTGTTTGGATACGCGTTGTCGCCATGGGGAAAAGACGCAGAGGCTCACCTGGAAATGACGAGGACTACACCCTCATCAGCCCGGTTGTCAAGTACCTTCTGTTCGTGTTTAACTTTATATTCTGGGTGAGTGTCTCCGCGTCCTGCTTCTCTTTATTTTTCTCATTTTTTGCGCGCAGGTTAATCATTCATTTCCCCGGACTAACCGCGTTTGCTTCCTGGTTCCTTCACCCCAAAGTATTTGCTCAGTGTTTTCAGCGTTTCTACCCCAGTCAGACATGTTGTGTTTGTTATTTCTGTTCATTCTCAAAGATTCATGGCTAAACTTTGACAGATGAATCATTGGGTTTGGTTATTATTTGACTTGAGTAAAAGTTTAACAGTCTCAGTGTGATGTTGGGAGGGAGTGGCGGGGTTAACGCCT
>OMNV01004967.1:56579-67690 GCA_900303265.1 Brotula barbata | reverse complement strand
TCTGCACTCTTATCTGTGAAGCAAACATGAAAAAAAGGTCAAACGCAGACTTCACTCAGGGCCAAATCCGTTTGACCCAATTCCATTTCCAGTGACTGGATAGTTAGATTTAATTGGGCCTAACGGGCATCATAATCGGAATTTTACCGTTGTTATTCAATAAGGGGAACAAAAGGAAGACTGTGCTGATTTCCTCACTGCTGCACTTCGTCTTTATGCTCTGTAGATAACAAACTAAAGTCATCAATAGTTTGGTAACGGTCTGATCACTGCCTCATCACCCTTTCCAAGTGCGACTGTGTCATAAACGCCTACTTTCTTTGTGAAACCTCTACTTCCAGGCTATAACTCACCCACTTTCTTTGTTTTTTTTTCCTCCCCTCTCGCACACAGAAACGAGGAGAAAGCGACACACACAGGGAGAGAGAGAGAGAGAGGGAGCGGCCCTGCAAAGTTGAGCAGACTCCACCCTAAAGTGAGCCAGCGAACGGAGAGACAGCCGAGCCCATAAAAATGAGTGGTTCCCACCCCCGACTCCACCAGAGCGCC
Source organism: Brotula barbata (assembly GCA_900303265.1). Taxonomy (NCBI): domain Eukaryota; kingdom Metazoa; phylum Chordata; class Actinopteri; order Ophidiiformes; family Ophidiidae; genus Brotula; species Brotula barbata. The sequence goes on along the minus strand of OMNV01004967.1, from coordinate 67,141 downwards.
GCGCCCGCTCCAAACACTCTCTGCCCGGACGCAGAAATGCCCGCCACGGAGAAGGACCTGGCCGAGGACGCGCCGTGGAAGAAGATCCAGCAGAACACCTTCACCCGCTGGTGTAACGAGCACCTGAAATGCGTCAACAAGCGCATTGGCAATCTGCAGACGGACCTCGGCGATGGGCTGCGGCTCATCGGGCTCCTGGAGGTCCTGTCTCAGAAGAAGATGTTCAGAAAGTACAACCAGAGGCCCACCTTCCGCCAGATGCAGCTGGAGAACGTGTCGGTGGCTTTGGAGTTCCTGGACAAGGAGAACATCAAGCTGGTGTCCATCGGTGGGTCACATTATCAATCCTCTTCGCACTGCCGAACCATGTTCTCTCAGTGAGTGCCATGACGCACGCCAATGCGTCCTGGGCACGCTAATAACACACGCTAGTAACACATGTCACCTACATTACAGGTGGACAGCCCAGCCCCCCTTCCCCCTCAGTTTGTGCACACGTGTTTGTTTTAACTTTATGGAGAGGCGTGTGAGTGTGCGCGTAAACGTTGATGTAGCGGATTAAAGTTGAGGAGAGCTGTAGACTAAGTTCGAAAAGCCATGAAAACACTCTCGATGCGTTGTTCTCCGTCTGTATTCGAGCTCTTGGGGGAGGCTGTGGTCGTGTTAGCGTTACAGAATGTGTCTTTCGGTGAGATCCTAGGCGTTTTCATGTGCTCCGGTGTCCAGGGGCGCAGCGCTTTTGTCTCCGGCTGTCCAGATTTGAGGCGGGTTGTTCTGGGAGGGGGGCTCGCTGCACAGAGAGGCAGAAAAGGGGGCCCAGGCTTTCTGTGTTCCCCTAAGCCAGACTGTACTGGACTGGGCCGGGCCGAGCCAAACATTGCGGGGCCAGGATGTAGTTCAGGCCTAAGGAGAGCTGATCACACACTCACACACAGGCACACAGGGCTATTGTCTCTGTGGTGCAGTGGGCTGGGACAGTAGTTGGCACTCACAGGCTGTGACCTAAAACTGGTAAATTGTGTTTGAATGGCTTTAGCCTACATGCAGATGTGGACTCCCCACACGGTGCATCGTGTTTGTTAGAATGTGAGAGAATAAAGTCATTGTTTCCTGAGCGGACCAGGACTTTAAACTCTTCAAAGTGTAGCATTTTAGAACATCGCCTCATATTTGATGATTGCGTGGCTCTTTTAGATGTCAGCTGCAGGCTAAAGATGCTCAGGGGTCCTTGTTTAGTAACAAGGGCAACACTGATTTCACCTCCCAACAACTTTTCCTGTTGAAATCCGTATCGTAAGAACGTTTGTGGTGTGAATTTCTTGTGGCTGAGTGAGCAGTGAATCAGCCGTGAGTCCCTATCAGCCCTAAGGGAACGTCTACTTCACTTTGTTTGCTTCCTGGTTTCCGCTTACTACCATAAACAGGTGAGGTGATCCACAAGGCAGACGCAGTGTGCATTAAACTGCAGATTAACAGACAGGATGTGGGATCACTTTGGCTCCATTAGATTATTGTTGTCATTATTGCACCCAGCCTCATTGCCACATTGTGTTTCTGTGGTGGGATTCACGAGACCGTATGTCTAACTTTGTTTCCAACTGTACTTGTAATCTTCAAATTAACTCAGTAGAAACAAAATATAAAACCCAGTCTAATCTGTGTTAATTTGGTCCAAGTGTGTCATCCATTTGTTTGCGTCTGCATCTGTGTTTTACGATGTGAATCACAGTACCTTCTGAATGTGCGCCGATTGTGATACAGCAGGCATCGATGAGCCACCCGGGTCAGGATCAGTCTGTCTGTGCCTCCTGTTGACTCACCCTCATCCCTTGAGTCACTTAATCCGGAGATAAGAGGGGAGTCCACTCTCCACTTACACTTCCTTCTTTCGTTGCAGAAAATGGACACACCCAACCAGCAACCCTGACCACAAATTACCAAACTGTCATCCATGACGGGCATGATGCATGACATTTCTCTCTCTCTCTCCCCCTCCTTCTCTCTCTCTTTCATCCTCGTTGAACTTCTTTCTATTTTATTTTTTCTAAGATTTGAATTATGAATGTCAAACTGTATTTGTGATCCATTTGGCTGTAACAATTGATGATTTTTGCATTCTTTCATCATAGAAAGTACACTTGCACATTTATGCCCAACCCTTTTTCATGTCTTCCTGTCTTCTCCCTGTTCTTTTTCTTCCTTTCTTTTCTCTTGTCTCTCCTGCTCATCTGCTTGTTTCAGAGCCCAGTAGACTTCATTAAAGGCTCCAAATTGTAATGTACAACCCAAAAAGCTTTGGCAAGCATTGATATGTCGTGGTATTCAGCGCCACGATGAGATTCCCAGGACAAATCAGTAATTTGCTCCTCCCCAAAAGCTACCAAGATGCCAAGCGATGACTGTGGGCCACATAGCTTCTATAACGCGATGAACAACTGAAACAAGACTTGCCAACCCCCTGTTTGTCAACGTGTCTGCTCTGCTTCAGCTGCTGAGACGACTGTTGTTACATCCAGTACATCACATTTCATTTTTGAATCTGTTCATGATTAGATCAGTCAACATTGGGGTATGTTGGAGAAGCCTAGGAACTCTTCTCTCCTTCCCATCACGTCCAGATTAGAGCCCATTGTAATGAGGTTTGAACCCAGAGTCTAATTTATCTCTGTCTGTCAAACCTGTCCTGATCTCCCTCACTTGTTAAGTCAAGAGCGCAAAGTGTCCAGACTGCCACCAAGCAGGCCGGCACGTGACTGGTCAAACATTATTCTAATGATCCCTCTTTCTGCCATTATACTAAACTTTAAACTCTCCAGGTGAGTTAATCTGAAAGAATTGGACCACCGCAATGTTAGTCTCCCTCGTGTCTTCATGTTTGTGTTTGATGGCTGATAAGGGTGATAAATGTCAGAGAGACCCTTGAGGACACTGATGATTTATTTTGCCTTTATTGGTGTGTGTGCGCACATATTTCACTGTGCTCATCACACCCTTGTTTGAACAGGCTCATCCATTTGACTTGGCGTCTTCCTGGAACATGTTATTGTGAGTGTACATGTGCGTGTGTTGTGAGGTTGTAGCTGTCAAGCAGATTCAGACTTGCTGACGATTCTATTGATTGGTTATATGCGCACTGGGTGCTGATGTTATCTCCATGTGCAGTATTTTCCACCTGTCAGCAGCCCATCCAAGCCCATATGGGAAGTTAAAAGAACAACACATTATCTGTACTTGACCGAGCCTGTGCGTTGTTTATTGAAGAAGGCAGATGGCATGGGTGCCAAACGCTTGTAGTCGGTTCAGTGGCAGGATGTGGAAGAGGTGTGCCGTAACTCTGTACCCGCGTGCTCCCCCGCTGTCTGCCTTGGAGCAGAGAGTGCAGGTTCAGACACAGGCCCGTTTGGCCGTAACCCTGTTGCCTCTGCCTGTTGTGTAATGTTGAAATGCGTTATGTATTTCTGATGAAGGAATTGATTGAGATGAATGTAGTTTAGTGGTAACAGTGACCTGGTGCTGGTTTTGGACTAGATATGGAATAAGTCACTCAAAAGATTCAGACTAAGTAAAAGTAACAATTAAGGAAAATGGATTGCTTAACTGTGACTCATGCATGGAGACATTGGAGAGGAGGAGGGGGGCGGGGGTTAAAAGTGTCTAACAATCAGAAAATCTGAATCCCAAATCCACCTACTTGGTCCTGCTCAGCTGGGTCAGCAGTACTTCTCACTGTGTGGGAAGGCACTCATGATGATATTACCTTCATCACTTTGAAACTTTCCCTCGACTGTCGAAATCAGCATTCCTCTTCTGACATCACTGAGCAAGATGATCCGAAAATGATTAAATAAAGATAAAATAAGCACCAGATACCAGTCTCTCAAGTCCTTCACATGCCTTAAGATGACACCCAGTAAATTCTTCCTCTTGCTGACCTAGCGCAGGATGGAGGTATACACTCGTTGGATCCACCCGAATAACTCTCTGGCTATGAAATTCAACCTTTGTGAAGCAGATAATGTTCTGTTTTTGTTGACTTTATTGTATTTAAGTGTTTTTTTAATTTTTTGTTCAACCCTATCGCATAGACGGGGGCACAGAATACAAAACACTCTTGAGAATCAGCACTTATTTGATACCCTGTCAACAAAAACAGACTGTAACCTGCTTCACAGAGGAAGGTAGTAAAGCAAGGGCGTTACATTGGATTTTATTTACACTCCGCACCTGTGTTCTTGATTCTCATTGGTCAAAAGAGGAGCTGAAAAATCCTAAAACAAACTTTCTGATGTCAGAGCCGTCCCTAAAACTTGTATATACAGTATTACGATATACTGTATTTTGGCCAAGCAGAGCGTCTGACATCTTAACATGCCATTCGCTCTTTGGAACCTCGGTGCAAATACTGCCCCCTGTGTGCGTCTGTTTTTAGTAGTATTGAATTGTGTTGGTGTATCTAATAATGTAGCCCCCAATTGTGCACAGCAACGTGACCACCGGGTTGAGCTGTCCTGTAGGTGTAGATACAGCCATCAGATAACAAGACAGAAAAGTACATTTAAATCATTGGATCTAAGTGGCCTGTTTACCCCCCGCCTTCTATCAGGGATGTGGCACCGCATCAAGTGTAATTTTCAGAAGCGAGATAAAAACCAGAGTGAGCCGAGCATCACCGGCCACAGAGAAATGTTGGCCAAATAGTGCGATAACAGGGAGGTGAGGTTAAAATGGATCACTTCCTGCCAGCTTATTATCACTGGCATAACTTCCTGTCTGCACAAGCCAAAGAGGGACTGGTCAAGTGGATACCAGGGATTAACAGAGGGAGCATTGCTGTTCCATGTAATGGTATTCAGACCGTTGCATTACATCACGGTGTTGGAAACATGCCTCTGTCTCATGTTCGCATTTAACAAGCAGACATAAAGTGTTAGCTGTCTTTGCTTTTCTCCCATAATCCTCAAGTTATCAAGTAAAAAACTCGCATCCTTAGTCACCCACATCATCCCCAGAGGATGGGCTATTTGCTGATAAAGACTACAAAAGCCAGCCTTTTGTATTCACTTTTATGGTTCTTTTCCCCAAATCAGAGTAGCTAATGGAAGTGTTCCCGAAGCACGTTGACAAATGTTGGGTTTTTCTGACCATCTACATTGGTTATTATTTGACGAGAATTTACCTACAAACACGATCAAGGGCCTGTGTCCCTCTGCCAGAATCCTGTCTGCAGGGCTTGTGCATTTCCAGACCTGGATCATTTTTGCCAAGGCTAAAACTTAACAATTACTGGGGGAAGCTGAAACTCTGTTCTGATGGTCGATCGTATTTCTCGAGTGTTTCCAGGAAATGATCTCCTGAGTAAAGCCGTATGCTATTAAACCTCCTCATTCATCATTTTATACTATACCCACGTCCTCTTCTCACCTCCCTTAACCTCCTCACTGCTCCCTTTTCCTTCTTTCCCCTAATGTTTCTCTCAGCCTATCCTGTCTCCACTTGAATGAACTTAAGTCAGCCCATCCTCAGTCAGAGCTGTTGTCTGTGGGCTTTAAAAATGTCCCACACAGCACTTTTCTCTGGCTTTTTCTCTTTTCTTTCGTGCCCCACCACCTCTCCTCCTCCCCTCCCCTGTCCTGTCCTCCCTCCTCCCTCTGTCTGTAACCAGAGCCCAGGGAATGGGTGGGCTGCCAAGATCTAGTTTGCTTCTGCCCTTTTAAGGCTAAAAAACCAGGAGGAACTTTTCCAGCGGAGGGAGTGAAGAGAGGGAGAGTGGAGGGGAGGGAGGATGACTGGAAGGAGCAGAAAGGAAGAGGAGGAAGTGTAGTAGCTGGAGTGTTGCTGGTTTCTTGTAGTTAGTGGAGGGAGGGAAAGAGAGCCTCAGGTCAAGGCTTTTGAGGCAACAAGCTGAATTCCTGAAAGGCAATAATTATTATGAGATAAAGAGACTTTAGATTTTAGTGATCTTGGTGTTTTATCTTTTTTTCATCTTCGAGGGAATCTTGTGTATTCTATATCACAGGAAGAAAACAGACAGATGTCGTATAGTCCATTTTATTGACCTTTACAGCATGTGTGTGTTTGTTAGTGATAAGGGCAGTATGGAATGTGTGACATTTCCTCAGAATGTTCCGTCTGACCAGCTTTTAGGGTGGTCATGCTGATCCCTCCCCCTCTTTCAGGCATGAGTCTATTGTGTGTGTGTGTGTTGGTTCTGCCTGACCTAGCACAATTCAGCTATCTTTGCAATGTCTGCCAAAACAAAATTTGTTCAGCATGTATAGTCAAAACAAGGTAGAGCCCCTCGTACTCACTGCTGAATACTTATATGGCCAAAGCCACATTATTAAAAAACAAACCTGCATTCCAACAGAGCGCCCGGCAAAAACTGCGATAAGCAATTAATTTGTCCCAATTTGATTTTTCTGACCTCAGTCAAGCAGGTTATGTTCTCACCATTGTCTGTTTGTTAGCAGGATCAGTCAAAAAGTTACCAACACATTTTGAAGAAAGAGAAATGGGGAAGGGTGGGGCAAGGGCGAGAGAATGTGTTACATTTTGGTGCTGGTCGGATTTGCATCCGGGGATTGGGATATTTAAAAAAAGTAATTCTTAACATTGCAAGATGGGGAGTTGTCTCTGTTTTGTCAATTTGATACTCAACACCAAAACACAAAAAAGGAATACGCATATCACAATAAAAATAAGGATGTATGTCTGCTTTGCTATATTGGTCCGATTATAAATTTGAAGTAAAGCAACTGTGATCTGTTATTGTGGTCTTGCTCTTTATACGACTGTGTTATTAAAAGACTAATTTTATATCTGAGGCCGTGGTGGCTGTTTTATTTTTGTTGCTCATCCCTGTACTGGTGTGATGGGCACTGGAATGGAAACGGTTGATTTGCTGGCAGGCAGGCTCACGGTCATGTGTCTGTGTTTGGTTCTTTGTCCTTACCAGACTATCATTTGTTTTCTCTTTGAATTTATTGTGCAAAAAACATGAATACGGTGAGAATGAAAGAGAAAGGACGATTTGCGTCATGAGTATGAAGTACAGCGTGTATGCTTAAAACCTCGAGGCTATCAGGACGTCCCACGCAGACGTTCAGCTTTGTCCATAGCCTTACAAGATCTCCGAATTAATGTGCTCCAGATGTTGCTGTACAACCTGGATATTCTGCCGAATTTTTCCTCCCTCCCATTTTCTGCATTTTATCCCCTCTTCCTTCCTTCTCACACCCTGTGATGCTGTGCTGGGGTCAGGCCTGAGGGTCAAGGGTTGCAGTGATGTCATGACAAAGTCACTGAGGGGGGTTGTAGCAACAAGCCATACCGATGAGTCATGAGAGTTTTTGGGGGTAAAAGAAGCTCAGCACCAGACATGATGCACACAGTAGCCTCTAGTTATGCTACGTTTTCCTGTTCTCTCTCTGTGTGCGCAAACACACACACACACGGAGATGTACAGGGGGGCATGAGTCAGCAGAGGGGGAATGCAGCAGACTGTGTCCGTATATGGGCTCCGGTACACTCTGCGCTGTGGTCTGCCCGGAATGCTGGCAGATTCTGTGCATGTTTAGCGGCTTTCATTGTGTGTAAGAGACGTGGATCAAAGAATAACACTCATACACTCATTATCAGGAAATTTGAGTCTTAAATTCCCACTTGAATGACCTCCTCTGGTTCTCCAAACCTGCTTGATTCCTTACAGGGTCCTTGAGTTAAGAATCATGTGAAATAATATCGTCCTTTACCCGTCAACATATAGTACACGTTCCTCAGCATTTACCAGTTATCCCCTGGCATCCAGAAATTCGTTCATTTTGGCCAAATAAAAGGAGCTTTATTAGATTATGTTACTGTTACGAGTTCTCAAAAAGCTCCAATCAACAACAGCCTATAAGACCTTTCATAAAGTAAACATCAAAATGGTAGAGTGCCTGGCTGATGTGAAAAAAGACAAATGTATTAACATATGAATAAAATAAACGTTTCAAATACATCACACCACCATCAGTTCTTTTAAGACACCGGAGACTCTGTCCGTTCCTCCTCTCCATCCATTGTGACCTTTTCTGGACTCGCTCGAGTGCTGTTGTCATCTGGTTTCAGTGTGCTGGTCCTGTCCTGGTTGACACACCCCTTTTTTATGCTTTCACTGCATTCCTGCTGCAAGTAACAACCTGTGGTACTTGCGCACGCACAAGAATGCCCTAAATGTATAATTGTCTCTATCTCTGACTTGTCTGTGTTTCCCCTCCTTCCATAATATCTTTGATTTGCCTCTAGTTTAATTTCTTTCACTTAGAAATGACTGTGGCAACACTTTGTCGCTACAATGAAAAAGCATGGTGGAAGTTCCCATGGTGACGGCTCATCCAAGCATGCGCTTTGGCTGAAACCGCTTCACTTTTTCACCACACTGAGCACATTTTCCACCGCTGACAAGGGAGCAGCTGACATGTCGTGTATTGTACGGCTGGCAGCTTGTTCGAACATCTCTGGGCGATGGTGCACATGTTGCAGACAAATCATTCCCCGTAACTGTGGAGGCTCGTGGGAGAGTCGTACATGTGTCGTGCTGTTAAACCACAAAAACGTGTCTGTGTGTGCGTGATCAAACGTACTGCAGTAAAGTTTGCTTGATGTTAATCGGATCCTTAAGTAATCTACACATTTTTCTGCTTGTATTTATGCATACTGGACTGTTTTCACCGTGTTGTTCGGTTCATGGCGTTCAAGTCTTTAAACACAGCTGACCTACTTAGTTTCAGCATAACAATCTGTTTACGTTTTAAATACTTTGTTGGAATAGAAACTTTTTACTATGACAAAGGCCATATCACCAAACTACTTAGAAAATGTGTAATTGCTGTATGGGTTGTAGTAATCACATTTTGATTTAATTATTTTTACAAATGATGAAAGCCCTCCTGGTTTTGCTGCTCCCCTTCTTCAAGCATTAAATTCCTTCACCCTCCCCTTTGGTTTGGACGCCTATCCATCCTGACCCCCTACTTAAACCTTTCGTGCAGCTCTTGGCCAGTCCCTCCTACCACCACCCTTAAGTATTCAGCCTCTTTCATTCATCCCCAGCCCCCATCCTTAGCCCCAGTGCCATATGCAAAACCAAAGAAGAAAAAAGGGGGAACCAGAGAATGGTCCCTCTTTAGAACCACTCCAGGCCTCATTGTTGTGGAGGTTTAGCTGCTGCGACCATGAATTATTCCAGTCTAGACAACTACGATAACTACTGCAAAACGAATCACGTCAACTTGTTAGTGGATGCTTGGAGTCTGTGGGTGTAGTCCGAAGTGGGCATATAAATAACAATCACGACTTAAGATGCAAACAAGCAGACACATGATGTTTGACTTTTCTGCATATTTCTTATTTTAGAAGTTGATATTCAAGTATAACGACAGATTTCAGTAAAATGTGGTGTGCAGGTTGGACTCGATCGTTGTAGTCGGCCTGAGGGTCGCTCCGTAATAACTACTTTTTCAACAGTCTAATCAAAATTCTTCTCTCCCAGAATTCCTTGGGCATCCATCCACATATACACCCCTAACCTACACGTTCCACCATTTTGATTTTTAGGGCAAAAGTCTTTGGTTGTTGATGATCCTTACACCTTTGCTCTATCTGGTTAACGAAATCAACACAAACCTGAACCAAACTTGGCTGACATGTGCGCTCACTATTTTTCTATCACCTGACCTGATGGTGGTGCTATAACTACAACAACTGTTAAATTGTGTCAATAACTCTGGAACCAGAGTTGGTGATGGTGATGTTTTTGTTTTTTTTTACTTGAAATATTACGATTGGGATTTTATACTGAAAATATTACGTCTATATTCTCTAAATATATCTTTAGTGTTTTCAACAGCGACCTTAATGCTGTCATAAACCCCTCAGATGTCCTGCAGTGCGCAGATCCTAAAAGTCTTCAACCCTGACTCCATGTTTGATACCCCTCAGCTCTGAGACTCAGGCTTTTGACACTAACCACAAGAGTAACCATTGGGTCCCTCTTTTATTCTACTCCAGTGCCTTTCAGCTAGAGGAGCTTCATCCCACCCTCTTACACAAACAGACACACACACACACACACACATACACACACACACAGCCCCACCCTTTCCTGAAGTTTGTATCTTAGCAATCGTCCTCAACTGCTTCTTGTGCAACATGTGCGTGCACGATGTAGTGATGTTTTGTGTTTGTGTGTGCACATGTGTGTTTACACGCCTGTGTGTGTGCGCGCGCGCGAGTGGCCTTCCTCATGCCCAGGCTAGCTGCTGGTTGCAACACTTTGTGCTGTGCTTGTAGCTGTTACATATGCGGTGCTGTCTGAACACAGCCACATGCCCAACATATTTCACAAAAGGTTAACGTGTTCATCAGCGTGCTGTCATTCGGCTGGATTTATGTGGAAGCGGAGTGGAGGTTTTCATTTCGAAATTGTCCAGAAATTGTCCTTCTGTGAAGCTCTAATGCGAACATATACTCTTGTGATGTGATTCATCTGGAAAATTCCCCCCACACTCACCACAATGCTG
>OMNV01004967.1:32533-51224 GCA_900303265.1 Brotula barbata | reverse complement strand
GGGGGGGGCGGGGCGGCGAGGAGAAAAGACAATAGAAAAGCGCGGAAAGTTTTCCAGCGGCCCTTCAGGCTGATGGATGTACCGTTTGAACGGAAACTATTTTGGTTTCATATCATTCACCCAGCGCCTCATTCCTTTTTCTCCCCACTGAAACCACTGAAATTGCATCTGGTCATGTTGGAGTCATGTTGAAAGCTGTCTCCCTTTGTATGGCCTGAAAGCTGTCTCCCTCCTGTCTTTCTGCAGCTTGTAATCCAAGCCTCTGCAAGGCTAAGGGTCGAGGTCTGCAGCCCAAGGGCCTGAGGGTGAAGGAGACTGCAGACTTCACTGTGTACACCAAAGGAGCTGGCACAGGAGAGCTCAAAGTCTCCATCAAAGGCCCCAGTGAGTGTCCTTTTTACCACTAATCTATTTATGGTAGCACATCATTGGATGATACCTGTGTTCTATTACAGAAAGATTATAAGCCTATTAGACGTTTGGATTAAGCCAAGCTGTCCTCAGAAAATTATATTAGTTCATATTATGTCACAAACCAAACAAGCCCTAATTGTAATGATTATTTCCTTCCAGTTAGCCTGTGATGTGGTTTCCATGCCTTAGGAACAACAAACAAGAAAGACTTTGAAATATCCTATTAATCCAAACAGTTGTTTTTTTTTGGTTTCTGAGCAGTTATGTAAAAATTAGAGCAAAGGAATCAACATGGCACTATTGTGTATCAACGTGTCTGCAGAGGGTCTGGAGGAGCCGTGTAAAAGGAAGGATCTAGGAGATGGCGTGTATGCGTTCGATTATTACCCCACCACACCTGGAACTTACAGCATTACTATCACCTGGGGAGGACAACACATTCCCCGCAGGTGAGCACACATTCATTGTGAAATGCTCCAAGTGAATCACATTGACATGTCACGGTGCCTGACTAGGCTTTGCTCTGTTTAGTCCCATTGAGGTCACGATTGGCCCTGAGGCCGGCCAGCAGAAAGTCAGAGCTTGGGGTCCAGGGCTGGAGGGAGGAGTGGTTGGCAAATCGGCTGACTTTGTGGTGGAGGCTGTCGGAGACAACGTGGGCACACTTGGTGAGTGAGATGGCACACACACACACACACACACACACACACAGACACACACAGACGCACACACACACACACGATATGAACTATTTGTGGACTGTTTATGGAAGCAGTTAAACTTTCTGCAGGTCTTCCTAATCACTTTTGTGGGTTTTTTGCTGTTCAGGTTTCTCTGTGGAAGGCCCATCTCAGGCCAAGATAGAATGCGACGACAAGGGTGATGGCTCTTGCGATGTGCGCTACTGGCCCACAGAGCCTGGCGAGTACGCCGTGCATGTGCTCTGCAACAACGAAGACATCCAGCACTCTCCATTCATGGCTGAGATCGTTCCCCCACCAGGGAAAGACTTCTACCCCGACAAGGTATTCACACGTGTAGCTACAGCTGCAAGGCACAGACAGTGTGTCTGTGTACAGTCAAATATATGGGGAAATCATATCCACCCATTAAAGGTGAGATGATTTCATGAATTTGTTGCTCTTTATTTCAGGTGAAGGCTTTTGGTCCAGGCCTCCAAAGCAGTGGTTTGGCTGTTGGAAAGCCAACTGAGTTCACTGTCGATGCTAAGCAGGGAGGGAAAGCTCCACTGAAGATCCTGGCCCAGGTAGGTGTTTGATTGATTTATTTATTTATTTGTATTTTAGCATATAAACACTCTGGGCCTGATGTACCAAGACAAAATTGTGTATTGATTCTGGCCAATTGCACGTTTGGTGTATGTTTTGGGGGTGATTGTCTAAGACTGACATACAGCCGTCTCCAAACACGGTAGTGACGGCTGTATTTCAATAAGGGTTTTGCGTGTTTTAATGATTTCCGCCACGGAGTGTTTGGACAGGGAACAGAATTACCCCAGACGCTTTGGGAGACCCCAGCAGTAATGGCTACGCTACTTTGGAATGACCCAGATGCAAGGAACTGCAGAGTTGCAAAAAGTTTCATCATAACCTGTAGTTTATCCAAGAGCTCCAAAATGGAAATGCTGGATAGGCGACATATCTGAATTATTTTTGCTTCTGCCATTCCAAAAATGTTAATGACAGGGAAAAACCCGTTCTCTACATATTCTTTCATGATGCCCGTCTCCTCCTTGTCACCATAACAACAGCCTTCCGTGCACAGGGCGGGGCTTTTTAACACCTTTCCCCCTTACATTGTCTGGCACGTTTTACAACCTGAACCTCATTTCTTTCCCGTCTTCTTTGCTTTTTAATGGTTCAACAGGACGGTGATGGCGTTCCTCTGGATGTCCAGGTTAAGGATAATGGCAACGGGACATATACGTGTACTTATACCCCACGTAAACCCCTAAAACACACAGTCATGGTTTCTTGGGGAGGAGTCAACATCCCTGATAGCCCTTTCAGAGTGAGTAGAAACACACGCACAAAACTAGCATCCTCAGCCGCTGATTTTTTGCTGCTTCCTACTGGATGTGGACCAATAAGGGTTAAATTTAACACATTTGATAGAGTAAAGCGTATTTATGTATTACTATAATTAAAAATGAATTTTACCCTTTTTTGTCTATAGTCTGTGCCACAAAATCCTCTTGATATGCTTTCCAAATGCTGTGTCACCTGAAAAGCCTCTGTAAACACATAAAGTAGACAGAAGCAGCAAGTCCCATGTCATAGTCTGCTATCCTGGTCTACTTTAATGGAACTATTTTCTGTTATGAATTTGACCACAGATGACTATTGGGGCAGGCTGCCATCCAAACAAGGTGAAGGTATCAGGACCCGGAGTGGCCAAAACTGGCCTCAAGGCCTTCGAGCCAACATACTTCACTGTGGACTGCTCCGAGGCCGGTCAAGGTAAGGCCACATAAATCCACTTCAGGTCCCCATTTGATTCAGCACAGCAAATGAAACATTTGAACGTGAGTTTTATCGTTTGCCTTCAGGGGACATCAGCATAGGAATAAAGTGCGCCCCTGGAGTGATGGGACCCGCCGAGGCTGACATTGACTTTGACATCATCAGAAACGACAACGACACTTTCACTGTCAAATACACCCCTCCTGGAGCAGGAAGCTATACCATCATGGTCCTGTTCGCAGACCAGGTGTGTATGCGAGCCCCGCTGCAATTGGTGTATTGTGTTTGTGGGAAAAATACATTTGCATGTGTTTGACAAATATTCCTTATGTTTCTGTTTTGCAGGCTATTCCAATGACTCCCATCAGGCTCAAGGTGGATCCCTCACATGACGCCAGTAAAGTGAAGGCAGAGGGACCAGGACTGAGTCGCAGTGGTAAGAACACACACCACATGCAGTTGCAGACTATGTATTATTGCACCCATTCCTTCAATCAATCAATCAATATGTATTCAGTGTGTCTTTTATACATGTGACATTTGGAAAATAATCATCCTCTCCGGATCCTCGACTTCCTCTTTTCCTTGCCAGGATGGCACATACCCAGTTCTTCTATTTATGTCAGTTAAACAGAAATGAATCAAAAATATCCTCTAGCTTGTTTCCTGTGAGTCAGTGGGAAAAAATCCCTGAAAGAAACTATTTCCTAAAATGCTGTAGGTTGAATCACTCATTGTACTCACTCACAATATTTTGCATTCATTTAGAAATGAAAATCCTTCCTCCCTCTCTCTCTTAGGTGTGGAGTTGAACAAGCCCACTCATTTCACTGTGAACACTAAAGGGGCCGGAAAGGCAAAACTGGACTGCACCTTCAGCGGTCCAATCAAAGGAGAGGCTGTCAAAGACTTTGAAATCATCAATAACCACGACAACACACACACCGTCAAATACACACCTGTGCAGCAGGTGAGTTTCTCAACATCAGAGCTATGAATGTATACACATTACACGGATCTCCTTGTAACTCCTCCTTTTCATGCCCCAGGGTCCGGTGGGTGTTGCTGTGACGTACGGAGGGGATCACATTCCCAAGAGTCCCTTCAATGTTGCCGTGGCGCCCACAGTGGATCTCAACAAAATCAGTGTCACAGGCCTTGGAGACAGTACGCACTTCCCCGTTTTACACTTTCATCACTTGATTTTGGATTTCCCCCCTCATTGTTGCAATACACCCCAAGCTGAATGCAATAATTTTCAAAGTTGTGCTGCATACAACCATTTTCTTTTTGTATTCTTCCGTTCTACAGCAATTATCTTAATTCTGTTTGTATTTGTAGAGATGACTGTTGGCAAAGACCAGGAAGTGACAGTGAAATCCAAGGGTGCTGGTGGTCAGGGTAAAGTTGGTGCCAAGATTACTGGTCCATCAGGGAAGCCAATTGCCAGCAAGGTACAATTGATTTTCTTCAGAATTGGTTTATTTGAGTGGTCACTTCATCGTATTTTATCTTCCATTTAAATTTCAGACGTCTTGAAATGTAGCATCTAAAGTGAATGATTTAATGATTTTTTCTTCCCCCAGGTTGAGCCAGGGTTGAGCCCAGAGACTAGCCAGGTGAAGTTCATCCCTCGGGAGACAGGGCCATACCAGGTAGAGCTGACCTATGATGGTACTCCAATTACAGGGTCACCTTTCACCCCCAAAGCGTACCCTGCCACAGACCCCTCCAAGGTCAGCTAAATATAGATAAATTCGCCAACATGATTTATTGTGCATTAGGAGAACATCTGATATCAATTTTGATGTTTTTTTATCTCTAGGTTCGTTGCTCTGGCCCAGGCTTAGAGCGTGCCAAGGTTGGAGAGACAGGGGAGTTCATTGTGGACTGTACCAACGCTGGTCCAGCTGATTTGACCATTGAGATCATCTCAGACAGTGGAACAGAGGCTGAGGTCCACATCCAAGACAACGGAGATGGGACCTACACCATCACTTACATCCCTCTTTACCCTGGTTCCTACACACTCACCATTCGCTATGGTGGCCAGGATGTGCCAAACTTCCCTGCTCGGCTCACTGTGGAGCCCGCGGTCGATGCCAGTGGAGTCCGTGTGTTCGGACCTGGAGTGGAGGGCAAAGGTGATCATTTTTATGTATTTATTTCCCTATTTATTTTACCAGCTCTGCATAAAACAATTCAGTAAACTTTTAATTGAATTTTGTCATTTTGTACATCCAAACACGGTGTGTGCTAAACAACGTGAACAAATCTCCTGCTCAACATTCTCTACGACCCCTGTTTTCTTTTGAAGGCGTGTTCCGTGAGGCGACTACAGACTTCACTGTGGATGCTCGCGCTCTCACACAGAAAGGAGGCGACCACATCAAAACCCTCATCAGTAACCCATCAGGCAGCCACACGGACGCCCTGATCACAGATCTTGGAGATGGAACCTACAGTGTGGAGTACACTCCTTATGAAGAGGGTGAGCTTAAACTCATCAATGTCTGTGTGAATTCATAGGTTTGGTAACGGCAGCACAGTTGCTCAGTTATCATCCAAATTTAATATTGTATTAACTTTGACTTGTTATTGTTTTGTGGCTATGCATCAGGACCACACAGTGTGGAAGTTGCCTATGATGGTTCTCCAGTGCCTAAGAGTCCGTTCCGCGTTGCCGTGACTGAGGGCTGTGACCCAGCTCGTGTGCGTGTGCATGGCCCTGGCCTGAAATGTGGCATCACTAATAAGCCCAACAAGTTCACAGTAGAAACCCGGTAAGTGCTACAGTGAGAGTTTAGAATGTCAGGATTTGTATGTTGCGATTTAGAATCCAAACCTTAAAAAGCAGCAACTGTTTCTTCCTTCGTATTTCTATTAAACATTATCTCTCGCTACTCAGTGGAGCAGGCACCGGTGGTCTTGGTCTTGCAATGGAGGGTCCATCAGAGGCCAAAATGTCCTGTACTGATAATAAGGATGGCAGCTGCAGTGTGGAGTACATTCCCTACGAGCCAGGCAAATACAATCTGAACATCACCTATGGAGGACAGCCCATCACAGGTACTATTATCACATGGGGAACATACCAATTCTACATGGTGTATAAAGTACCTCAATGTTATACATGAGTATGACTTAGTTACAAATAAAACCCATCAGATACTAAAGTCGCACATAGTGTTGCACACCACTAAAAGTGGAATCAGTAAGAGTACCACTTTGCCAATAATGATAATCCGCAAAAAAGAGGAACTCCAGCGTAACATTTTCCCACTTTTCTGTCGTTGTCTGAACAGGTAGTCCATTTTCTGTGCCAGTCAGTGACACTGTGGACAGTACCAAGGTGAAGTGCCAGGGTCCAGGTCTGGGCACCAATGTCAGAGCCAGTATTCCTCAGGCATTCACAGTGGACGCCTCCAAGGCTGGAGTGGCCCCATTGCAGGTCCGCGTACAGGGTCCTAAAGGTAACTATCATGTGTTCCGACGTTTGTCTCTGTCTATGCATGCTTATAGCTTAGTCGTGCCTTAATAATGTTGTAAACTTTGTGTATTTTTTTTTCCTAGGTGTGGTGGAGCCAGTGGAAGTGGTGGATAACGGTGATCAGACGCACACAGTCAACTATGTTCCCACCAGAGAGGGTCCCTATTCCATTAATGTGCTATATGCTGATGAGGAGATCCCACGCAGGTGAAACACACTTGCACACTGTGGTACACTGAGCATGTATAACGTGCAGTCAGTGGGTATGTTTACATGGACTTTTTACTCAATTCACAGCAAAAATTCTATTAATTATAAATGGATAAAATAGGTCTGTTATTTGTAGTAATCCTACTTTGATTAGAGCTTTTTCAATCGTTTTAAGGTACATATTCATGACATGTAAAAAAAACCCTATTTTTCCTTAATCACAGTATAACAAGTATGTATAAATGACAAACCAACGTTCAGCGTTATCCAAAATATTAATAAGTACTCCACCCATTTTTTCCCCGTCTTCCTCTGGCTACATCAGTCCCTACAAGGTGAAGGTGCTGCCCACCCATGATGCCAGTAAGGTGCGTGCCAGTGGACCAGGTCTCAACACCACCGGGGTGCCCGCCTCTCTGCCTGTTGAGTTCACGATCGATGCCAAAGATGCTGGCGAGGGACTGCTGGCTGTACAGATCACTGTGAGTACACACATACCGTACATCAGCTATTTTGGGGTAGTTAAGATTAAAACCATGGGTTCCATGACTCATGATGCTGTTCTTCTCCCTTTGCAATGAGTGTGGTACCTGCAGCATGTGCTTATCCAACACTGTGCCTCTGTCATCCTCACCTTCTCATCCTCCATTTTTCATTTTTTTTCCTCAGGACCCAGAGGGGAAACCTAAGAAAGCCAACATCCGTGACAACCATGACGGGACGTACCTGGTCTCATATGTGCCAGACATGACTGGCCGATACACCATCCTCATCAAATACGGCGGGGACGAAATTCCATATTCTCCCTACCGCATCAGGGCACTGCCCACGGGAGACGCCAGCAAGTGCACTGTCACAGGTGAAAGGAGACGCAGCATGTTATTATATGTTGTTGATGCTTGTAAAATGAGCCATATTTGTATTTACATTCATTGTACAGCAGTTATTCAGTCAGCAACAGCAATAACTTTTATATGATTTATTTTAGAAATTCATCATTATTTGTTGAATTATGTTATATTATTCTGATTGTCCCTCTGCATTAGAATTCATGAAAATACCTTTTTAATCAAGCAGCAGGGAGCTGAATCATCATTTCTCCTTTTAGAACATCTGGACTTTCATCTGTAATTGCGTGTGGTAAATTTAACTTGAAAACTGTCGTCTCTGACGGCGAGACCGAACAAATCACAAAGTGGAAGATAGACATCTGCTGCTCGTACTGTGTCGTATTTTCATGCATTCGGTGTGTTGCGATCCTCACGCTGTGCTCCTCAGTTACACCCCTCCTAGCCCAAGACCCCGCTGTACACACACATACACACCCCACCACCCCCTCTCCGCTTCACACTCCTACATCACTGTCTGTTTTCATCCGAGTGTATGGAGCACAGTTATTACCTCGCACCACCCCCACCCCCACCTGACTGTCTTTTGTCACTTTTTTTCCGCTCCCCTGCTTCTCACCGTACCTATTATCAGTCTCAATCGGCGGTCATGGTTTAGGTAAGCCTACTGAACGACTTTATACTGTACAAGAAGTATTCTGCTTGTGTTAGCATGCAGGGTAGGCTTTCATCTGGATCTCCCTCTCTCTCTCTCCATCTGTCTCTCTCTGAGCTATCTCTTTTTTTACTTTATTCTTCATTTTTTTTTGCTTTTTTTCCTGCCTCTTCTCTCATAATAACTTTGTTTCCCACTCACAATTTTATTGGATAGACTAATAGACTAACAGTAGGTAGGTTGGCATGGTGGAATGGTACTTTGGCTAATTTAGCTTTCAGTTCTACTGTGTAGACTGAATGACAATAACAATAGTCAATGGGAACAACATAGGTGGAAATAACATGGTCATGACTAGTTCTCATCCAACTTATACTTGGTCTCATGATTGTGGACTGTGCATGTTTAATTGTCTGTTTAAGACTGTGTGCTGTCTCTTAGAAATAGTTTGTGTGCTTGTTTTTGCCTCCTTGTTTTTGAATCTTACTGCTAACTAACTATATTCCTCAGGTGCCGGCATCGGTCCAACCATCCAGATTGGTGAGCAAACAGTCATCACAGTGGATGCCAAGGCTGCTGGGAAAGGCAAGGTGACGTGCAGCGTTTGCACGCCCGAGGGGGCAGAGCTCGATGTGGATGTTGTCGAAAATGAGGATGGCACATTTGATATCTTCTACACGGCACCTCAGCCTGGCGAGTATGTCATCTGCGTCCGCTTTGGAGGGGAACACATCCCTAACAGTCCCTTCCAGGTCACGGTGAGTGATACACAGTTATACCATGGCAACAAACAAACTCAACACACAGAGCTGAGGCAGGCCCAGTTTGAATTGTGGGTGTTCAAATTGAAAACTACAAGATCAAAATGTTGATATGTAATGGTTTCATCTACTCCATACACCGTGTAGCATAGCATGAGATGGAGACTATGAAATGTTAAAGATCCATCTATATTGATCGAACTGTAGTCATTTGTAGTTCATGATGAAAGTCCTCTGAAATGACAGAAGTGCCATAAAAATAAAATTCACCAGGATGTGCTCCGTGGCACAGAAATATTTGTGCATACCAGCAGCCAGCTGTTCGTCAGAGGCTTTCAGTGCAGGAGCCAGCGTTGTAAAATTGTTACTTGATCAAAAGAGATGCTGGCTTTCGTAGCCAAAAATCTGCTGCCACTAAAATCAAACTGCATAAAGTCCTGTAAAAGGAGCTATAAAATATTCTTCACCAAGAAGAAATATTCAAAGGTTTTCCTCGGCATTATTGTCATCGTTAAATACGTGTTTTTATTGTTGTTTTGATTTAGAAAAACAAAAAAACAGCTTTTAGAAATAAAAAACACATTTGTTCTCCTGCTGTGCTTTTGTAAAATTAACAATTGAGTGGAAAAGTGACTTCATTTTACAAAAAAGAAATTGCAACATTATGTTGTCTGGGGAAAAATGTGTAGCCGTTGTTTGAATCCCACCCAAATTTTTGCTTTTACAATTACCACTGACACGTTCATAGACATATATAAGCTCTTCATTTTGCCTCGTTGCTTCTGTGGAATGGTGATTGGTTGACGTCCTTGATCAGATTTCTTCTTACAGAAACGTTCAGGTTGGCTCATGATAGAGCCACACTTTTGAATTCACCCTGGCTATTGTTTTATTTTCCTCCAATCCCTTCCATCTTTTTACCCTCTCTATCCCCTACACCCTATTCATCCACCCACCCTCCACCCCATCTCCCAATCTGCCCCCTCAGGCACTGGAAGGAGCTCCATCAGACCAGCTAATGCAACAGAGCCAAATGCCCCAGTACTACGCTCAGCAACCCTGGGTACCTAAACCTAAACCTCTGTCTCCAGCCTCATCATTAATGTCTTTGTCTTCAGTATCCCTGGGTGCTCCTGAATTGCTCCTTCCCTCTGCTTCTCCATCCTTCCTCTCCTCCATGTCATCATCTTGCATCAGTCTGTAGCCTCTCATTGCAGGTGTTTCATCTCTTGAGATGTTTTTCTCTCAATTTCATTCCCTCCATCCCACACACAGGTTTCTTTAAACCCATGGACAGTCCAGTAGAGCTGTACAATGTAGACCAAAATGGCTTTTGCATATTTTTCTCTTAATTTGGACAGTTATACTCTGCATCATGTGCACTTCAGAAACTACACGTGTCTTTTGCAATATGGCAATGAAAAAGAATTTCTGGAAACACGTCCTAAAATTCATTATGCAGCTCAACTGTTCAAATGTTCCATGTTACCTCCCCCAGCTCTCTGAAGAGACAAAGCAGCCATTTTGAGAATCATCAATGTGGGCATGTCAGCTGCTCAGCATTTTGCAAAATGGCCAAAGTGGGTTTATTCTGCATTGTCTCAGTCTCGCCTGACCTACTTACGTTTTTGTCTTCATCTCATTCTCTCTCGCAGTTAGTGTCGGTGTCGTCATCATGACCAACATTGCTCATCTTCATTGTCATTGTCATTTCATCTCATGATTGTCTCATTACATTCATGCTGGTGTTTGGAATCTTTTAGCTCTCCTGTTCATTGCATTTTCCCTGTATCCTGCTGCTGACATATCATTGGTGTTTTTTGTTTGTTGACACATTTTCTACTGCTCATTATCCCCTCATGCATATCATAACTCTGATGATTATAGTAGAATATTACATAGGTTGCCACCATCACACCCCCTCCACAGACAGTGTATGTGACTTCAGCCCTCTGTCTCACAGGCAACAGACAGACCGATGGGAATGAACGGCCTGGATGTGGCGGGACTGAGACCATTTGATCTGGTCATCCCCTTCACCATCCAGAAGGGAGAGATCACAGGTACACACACATAATGCAATTATGACTGTATTAAGTAATGATTTTCAGTGTGCAGAGATATTCTTGGCAGCTTGTATCTGATTGTGTCTTAATTTCACGTTAGGCGAGGTCCGGATGCCATCAGGCAAGGTGGCAAAGCCTGATATCACAGACAACAAAGATGGCACCGTTACCGTCAAGTACGCCCCCACAGAGGCCGGACTGCATGAGATGGACATCAAATATGATGGCATCCACATCCCAGGTAGGAAATAATTTATAACACAATGAATAATAATTAAACCAACATCAATGTTAGAAAAAATATACAAAATGTCTCCCTTCTGTTTCTCTCGTCATCCACAGGCAGTCCACTGCAATTCTACGTGGACTACATGAACAGTGGTAACGTCAGTGCCTATGGCCCTGGGCTCATCCACGGAACTGTCAACAAGCCTGCTGTCTTCACTGTTAACACTAAAGATGCTGGAGAAGGTAGGAAAAGCTCATATGCCAGCACACGTAGGAAGAAAGATGGTTAAGCACACATTAATCAGTCGACTGTTTATAGTGCACCCATCATTATCTATTTTATGACCACACAGTGCTTCATTGCTTTGTCATTTATTGATCCTATTATGTTCCTCAAGGTGGTCTGTCACTGGCAATCGAGGGTCCATCCAAGGCAGACATCAGCTGTGTGGACAACCAGGATGGGACCTGCACCGTGTCTTATCTGCCTGTCTTGCCAGGAGACTACAGCATTCTGGTCAGATACAACGACAAGCACATCCCTGGCAGTCCCTTCTCTGCTAGGATTACGGGTAACAATTTATTCTGACCTTCCTTTTGATTCACAGAGTTCAGTTATCACATGGACAAAATGTGAATGATTTTCATTCTCATAAGTTGGCAGAACTAGTTACAGAGAGAGAGGAACCCCAGAATGCTTTATGTTCTAATTTTTGGAATCTGTATGCACTCTAACATCCTGTCACTGCTGTCCCTGCAGGTGATGACTCTATGAGGATGTCTCATTTGAAAGTGGGATCAGCCGCCGATATCCCCTTGGACATTGGAGAGCTGGATCTCAGTCAGCTTACCGCCTCCCTCACCACACCCTCAGGCCGCGAGGAGCCCTGTCTGCTGAAGATGCTGCGTAACGGACATGTTGGTGAGTGGCCGCGGATTTATTTACCTGCTTATTTTATTCTATCATATTTGTATTTTAACGTACTGAATTTATGTGTTTTGTTCCTCGCAGGCATTTCATTTGTTCCCAAAGAGACTGGAGAGCACCTGGTGAACATTAAAAACAATAATCGGCATATTCCTAATAGCCCCATTACTGTTATGATCAGCCAGTCAGAGATCGGAGACGCCAGCCGAGTGCGCGTGAGTGGCCAAGGCCTGAGCGAGGCCAGGACATTTGAGCCTGCTGAATTCATTATCGACACTCGTGATGCAGGTACATGCTGTATGAAAATATACTTCTGTACCCTTTGGTACATGTCCAATTCATCTCGATGTTGTATTTATTCACACACAACTTTCACACAACTTTCCATACAGGCTATGGTGGACTGAGCCTGTCCATTGAGGGTCCCAGTAAAGTAGACATCAACACTGAAGACCAAGAGGACGGAACCTGTAAGGTCACCTACTGCCCCACTGAACCAGGAAATTACATCATCAACATCAAGTTTGCTGACCAACACGTGCCAGGTACATCCCACAGATAATCAGAAGCTTTCAGTGATGCTTTTGCAGTTTGTTATATAATCCATTTTAGCCTAGAAACTGATGCTGTGACACTCTCTGGTTCTTTCTGAGAAGAACACTCCACTTGCGTTGTTAGAACTGGGCCACTGGATGACACGACGAGACACATTAGAGTCTGTGGTACGGTATTCGTCTTCTATTGGTTTAAAAATGTAAAGTGTGTGTCCGTCTGTATGTGCAGGGAGTGCATTCACAGTGAAGGTAACAGGCGAGGGCAGAATGAAGGAGAGCATCACCAGGAAGAGGAGAGCACCATCCGTTGCCAACGTTGGCAGCCAGTGTGACCTCAGCCTCAAGATCCCAGGTAAGTGAAGCAGGAAAGTAGCGACAATATAATACGTCCTTCCTGTGGCATAAATGAAATCCCAATTTATCCAAATTATGTGCCCACAGAATAGTTTGTATAATTGTTTTGGTCTCTGCCTGTGTTTGTCTGCCTCTCCAGAGATCAGCATAGCAGACATGACGGCTCAGGTGACCAGCCCGTCCGGCCAGGTCCACAAGGCTGACATCATGGAGGGAGAGAACAACACTTACTGTATCCGTTTCGTTCCTACCGAGACGGGCGTTCACACTGTGTGTGTGAAGTACAACGGCGTGCATGTGCCAGGCAGCCCATTCCAGTTTACAGTGGGCCCCCTGGGAGAGGGAGGGGCACATAAAGTTCGTGCTGGAGGTCCTGGCCTGGAGAGAGCTGAGGCTGGAGTCCCAGGTTGGAGTTTTGTTTGGATTATATACTGAGTCTTTGTTTTTAACTGTCTAGATGGTGTACGTGACACTTTTCTTGTCCTCTGCATTCTATGTAGCTGAGTTTAGCATCTGGACAAGAGAGGCTGGAGCTGGAGGCCTCAGTATTGCTGTGGAGGGGCCAAGCAAAGCTGAGATCGCCTTTGAGGACCGTAAGGACGGATCTAGCGGAGTGTCCTACATCGTGCAGGAGCCAGGTGAGAGTTGCACAGGGAAGGCTTTTTGAACACTCTGTTTTTTTTAATTGAAATGTAATCTCCATATGTGTTACTTGGGGTGCGATCATTGTTTTTGTGTATGTTTTATTGACATTCCATCCATTCTCCAGGCGACTATGAGGTGTCGATCCGTTTCAATGAAGAGCACATCCCAGACAGCCCCTTCATCGTCCCTGTGGCCTCGCCTTCAGACGACGCTCGCCGCCTCACTGTTGCCAGTCTTCAGGTGAGGCTCTGAGACACACACACACGTCCGTGTGCACAGACGCCAGGCCAGAGCACACTCCCCACAATGTAGCAGCTGCTCATCGACTGAGTAATGAATGTCTTAGATAAGATATTCAAATTATAGGACATAAACAGTTAATATAATAAACATTATGCTATGAAGTATTTTTGGTTTCATCAACAATAGACAATAATTACTATGCGTATGACACGTAATTGTATAGTTAAGTGTAATAGCTTTTCAGTATATAGTAGAATCCTATGTAAGGGCCTTAGTGAAGATCTGGGTAATCTGAGATGGTTCCATGATATATAAGGTTGTATGATCAGCTGCTGCTGCATTGATGGGCAGTGTCAGGGCTTCTGGGAAACTACAGGACTGTGTGTGTTTCTCGTGCCTCATTCTAAAGGCTCCCAACAGCCTCCCACCTGTAAGAATTACACCGGCCGCTAAAGGGTTAAAGAGGTCTTACATGGGCTGTTTCTCTCCTCCCTTTGTCTCTGCTCCTACACAAACACAAGTCCAAATCTTGTACATACACCTGCATGCACACTCGAATAAGCCTCAAGGTGTACTAATATACACTATTCACATATACAAATACAAAAAACAAACTTGCACACTGATCTGGGCGAGAGAAAAAATCGGAGCTCTTCTCTCTGTGACTTTTCTTCTAACTCACACATAAATCAACTTTCTCTGCCCTTTACCGTACAGCCCTCCTCTTTAGCCTTGTTAGCGACCACCCCCCCAGGTAAGGCAAGTGATAGCAAACATCGTCTAGGTACGATATTGAATGGTAGTGAATAAGAACGGGAGAATGTTGTGTAGTTGTTGGGTTAATGTTGAAAATGAGTGCCACAATGTTGAGTGCGTGAGTGTATTTTGTCGAGCAGGAATCGGGCTTGAAGGTGAACCAGCCGGCATCATTCGCTGTCAGCCTGAATGGAGCAAAGGGCGTTATTGACGCAAAGGTTCACAGCCCCTCTGGAGCCCTGGAGGAATGCTGCGTCACTGAGATCGACCAAGGTGACCACAGAGACACTGTGAAGAGATGACACTGCAGTGGTCTCATTTTAGGGGGAAACGTTTCATATTTGCCTTTCTCCTCATCGCTGTTTGTCTAGATAAGTACGCAGTCCGGTTTATCCCGAGAGAGAACGGTCTGTATCTAATTGATGTGAAGTTCAATGGCAGCCACATCCCTGGAAGCCCCTTTAAGATCCGCGTTGGAGAGACGGGCCAGGCCGGTGACCCTGGGATGGTGTCTGCCTGTGGAGCAGGGCTGGAGGGCGGCACCACTGGTAACCCACTGCCTCACACACGTGTTTCATCTCTCCTATCCAGCCTTATATATATATGCATTTTTATGAACTCTCTGCTCCTTTGTTTGCCTTTCAGGAACTGCATGTGAATTTCTTGTGAACACAAGAAATGCAGGCCCTGGGGCTTTAGCTGTCACTATCGATGGGCCCTCAAAGGTGAAGATGGACTGTGTGGAATTTCTTGATGGTTACAGGGTGACCTATACCCCAATGGCTCCTGGCAACTATCTCATCTCCATCAAATACGGTGGACCTTACCACATCGTTGGAAGCCCCTTCAAGGCCAAGATCACTGGTTAGGAAAATGTTTTATGCCCTTAAGACCACATAAAAAAGACACACATTTCACACTGCATAACCCAACATGGTACGCAGAACCACTGATGACTTACAAATCTCACTTGACTTACGCCCTTTTTCTATTTCCCCTCTCTGCTACCACCAGGTTCGAAGTTGGTGTCCAGCCACAGCATGCATGAAACCTCTTCTGTGATGGTCGACCCTGTGACCCGTGCCATCAGCTGCTCTCAGCAGGCTGCACCCACTCAGTCAGATGCCACCAAGGTTGTGGCAAAGGGCCTGGGATTGACCAAAGGCTTCATCGGACAGAAGAACAGCTTCACTGTTGACTGTAGTAAAGCAGGTGTGTATGATTGTGGTGTTTGTTGATCCTTTCCACCTCACTGAGAGTAACACTCGTCAGATTGTGATGCCAGTGGGCTTCTCTTTCATCATCAATAGAACATTGTGTATTTTACATTATCTCCTCCTCAAGACTGGTCACAATGATAAACATTCCCACTGTGACCTTTTGCAACAAGAAGCAGTGGAGTGTATTGTACTATTGAATTTCATCAAGTGCTAGCAGGCATTTTGATGGTCTCCTTGTTTACTGTTTGTCTTGTTTTTCTTCTCTCTCCTCCTACAGGACGTAACATGCTTCTGGTTGGTGTGGACGGTCCCAAGGTCCCCTGTGAGGAGATCCTAGTGAAGCACTTGGGCAATCGCATGTACAACGTCAGCTACCAGCTCAAAGAGAAGGGAGAGTACATCCTGGTGGTCAAGTGGGGGGATGAACACATCCCTGGCAGCCCTTATCACATCACTGTCTAAAATCCAATATCTAGAAAAAAAGAAACTTTATCATACCACTGTTTCAAACAGACACAATTCTGTCTACAATCCAATCTTTGTTTACAGCTCCAGCCCCACCCATGTTCAAAATTTAACCCATGACATTTCTGGCTGTTTGCTTCTTATTTTATAACTATTTAACCAACTAGAAACAAACTTCTCTGTCAGTGTTTAACTTCAGCCAGATTTCTATGTTGTCCACATCTGAATCTTACAGCTCCCATAGATGATTACATACACTGAATATCCCTCTCGTCATCGGACACTCACTCTCCCTTTACACCCGTCCTCCAATGACACCCTGAAGTAAACCTAGGGAGGAGAAAGATGCACCTTTTTATTACTGTAAACTAGCAGACAAGTGTGCCTTAGGCTTTTTTTCATTTTCAGTCATGAACAAAGGTGGACATTGTTGGCTGGTCAGTGTGTAGTTTGATCTGAGCTAGAAATTGAGCGTGGATTGATGCAACAGCATCATAGGTGCTGCGCCAGCCAACTCTAGGGTGGAATGGAGTGTTATTGTTTACACTGAAGAGCTACTCATAAGTAATGGATGCTCTTTTGTACTGACTTTTATAAGAATAACCACAGGATCTAATCTGAGAACTGACGTGAAATAATTGCCACTCTTGACGCATTTTGATGCAGTTCCTTTCCCCACATAAAGGTCCGAAGAAAGGCTCCTCTTTTACTTATGCAGGGCTCGTTTTAGTAGTTCTGACCAAGTTCACTCCAGTTCATGATTCTCTTTAACTAACACAGTTGTTTTACCTGCTGCTAGTGTGATCCTGTTTTAGGCACTGCTGTTCTAGAATCAAAATATGGATTAGAGAAAATTTACAAGAAACTATTAAAGGTAGCAATCGTAGTATCTTACATCACTTGTGGTTTGTCTCAGACACATGCTCTCAACACTGCTGCTGGAAAAGATGTTTCAGCTTTCTGTGTGTTAAATGCGTGACGCAAACGTGCTCTGCACGTTCATTAGGTGGTTAAACTATTCAGCTACGGAACACCTGATTCAGGAGAACATTTAAGCTGAAATTCAATAAGACATTGTGGTGTAAGTGGTTCACTTTTAAATGTGGAATTGTTGCATATAAATTAAAATGTTAAAAAAAGGGAAGTTTCTAAAGCTGTGCTGGACAGGAGGACTGAAGATGGTATTGTGAATTGTCATGTTAAAACACAATGACCAAAAATGATTGAAGAGACGTTGCTTTGTTTTCTGCTTTGTCTGTAAGTCACCTTTCAGCCATCTGCCTCTCCCCTCATCTTCCCAGGCTTTGTGCGCACTCAGTATTTCAGAACAAAAAGATGATTCTTATCCTAAATAAAAAGGCTTTAAAGGTGTTTGTAATACTTACAGTATTTTGATACACAATAAAGTTGTCTAAGTATTTTTCTGTCAATGTCATGGCTCTTGTATGTTTTATTTCACTGATTCACAATGATTGATTGGATAAATTAAACAATATCCTCTAAATTATTTCATGATTAGATTCATCATGTTGTAGTGTTTCTTGTTTTCCATTGTATATTGATTAAACATTGATTAATGTTTAAACATATGTGGGTTAAATTGATAACTGAGTTCACTTTAAGGCAAACAGAGCAGTTATAGCTTTCAAATTAATAAACCATCAGTAATTGAGTATTCATTGAAAAGTCAGTAAAAGACCTAATTTCCAGAGACAGCAAAATTGTAAATTTATCCCTTACTTTTTAAGATTATAATACAATTTCCCCAGAATGTATCCCGAAATATTTGGTGTCTTTGGAAATGTTATGAAAACTCATTGGTAGCTGCCTAATATGATTATATTTGATTATTAATAAGTTACTCGTTTGCTTATTTTGTTCAATGCATATTTTATGTTTCTATTAAACATTAATTAATCGAATTAGTTCTTTCCAACACCACAGTTTATCTTTTGTTTATGCTAGTAACTTTGATTTAATTTGAATGTGCAAATAAATGGAAGGAAACAAATGTAGGACCGTATAAATATCACCTAAATCATGACAAAGGGGTCAGACCACAGAAAGAACACAGTGTATTACTTTACTGTTCGCCTCTCGTCCACCTCATTGGATGCGACTAAATTATTCGCCATAGAGTAGAAAAAGACTGTTTTCATAAGTAACTTAACAATGACAGTGTGTCTGTATAAACTGAGGAAATATGATAAGAGGTCGTGTATACATTGTAGCCAACGCCCATCTGAGAAAACTCCTAGGCAGAAAATTCCTTATTTAGGCCTGACCATACACACACACACACACACGTACACAGCAGTGATTTTCACAAAGTCATTTCTGAAAGAGGAACGGCACACTGCTTGAAGGAGCT
>OMNV01004967.1:2082-29041 GCA_900303265.1 Brotula barbata | reverse complement strand
TTCACTTGGCAGAAATATGATTACAGGTAACGGTCTGTATGTTAGTCAATATCCTGTGTTTTGAAAAGGGATTAATCTACTGATTATATTGATTACTAATCAAGTAGTTGATATGTATGTACTTTGAGTGTATGTCCATCAATGTGTTCCTCAAAGTAACAGAGACAAGAAGGAGAAATTCAAATGACATGTTTCCAATACCAACTAATAATGATTCATTGTAAAAAAAAGGGCTGCGACGATACGGCCAAAATCATTATGTTGTCGGCGAGAGAGTTCCATCTTTGTGTTTCCAAAACAAATACCACGAGCATGAGCGAGGTTTGAATTTAAAATCATTAGATATTTAAATCTTCATTGAGCCTCAATCAAAAATAATGTATTAAATTTTACTTTTTTGATTAGGAAAGTGAACACTTTTGTAAAAAATATAGAGCATTACATTGGATAAGAAACACACAACATGAGTTTTTGGAGCCCATATTTTCAAACAGCCAGTGTAAATAAAGCTGTACACCATTAGGCAGCTTGAACAGGTATAATAACTCATTACAACATACTAGTGGTCAAACATATTAAAAGAAGAATCACAGAATATGGAATGTAAATCATTTTAGTAAGCATTATAAACACCCAGCTCACTACAATGTCTGCATGTACAGACCAATTAAACACTAAAATAAACTTAGGTGAAGCTTCAAATCCATAAACAAGTCAATCACAAACATAACATAGACGACGCTTATTTAGGCCCAACATTGACAGAAGGAAGAAGAAGAAAGAATCTTTGGTGTCCATTGCTCTGCTTCACCTACAGCACAAAGGGATACACAAGCAGTAAACCAGAAAAGCTCCACCTCTTGGAGCACTTGGAGTGAAACACACGCACCAATAAATCAGGTCTCATGCTCACTCTGCATCACCCTAATGCAGGATTGTCCCAAAAGTAGGCTTGTCTACTGGCACAGTGTAAAAATATCCTCACAAATGCAAATAAAAACATTCACAATCTGTGGGGCAAAAACTCCTCAATAGTGAAGTGTAAAATACAGTGAATCGACCATCCCTAATAGTAAATAATAATTCATTTGAATTTGATATGGCTATGATATTTACCTTAAGACTTAGACTGTTGTCAGTTTAAGACATGATGATGCATTACATTTTCATCGGTTGTCATGTAACTGCATAAAGAGAGTGCATGTAATGCATGGATATTGCATGAGGACAGTCCTAAATTCACAAATTCATAAAAACAGCTAATCAGCGAAGTAGCAGCCTTCATAAAAGCAGACATTTTGACTTGTTTGCATTCCTTTCAGGTGTGTCAGTGGCAGGCAGCCATGTATTCCTAACTCAGTGACACACCTAAATGGAACAGAGCCATGGTGAGCGTTATAGGTTACACCTGGGCAAGCCCAAATGTCCATCATTAATCCATCATCACACTGATGATCCATGAAAAATATGCACAATGATCACATCAAAACAATAACGTTCATTCAAACAAGGAGAAGCTGCCATTGAAGACAAAATACAAAGGGATTAAAGCAGAAAAATCAAACAGATTTCACAGAATTGGAGACTTCTGAGCCTGTAACATAGAAAAACCGTAGAGGTACTGTGATTATTCGACACACTTCCACTAATGATTCCATTGTGAATTCATTCCTAACCTTCATTATCTGCAGCGGAAAAGGCTCCAGTATTTCATGTTTTGGAAGAGGTGAAACTCTGAGGAGGTGGTTATAGTTTAATGTCAAAATCATGCTTTAGTGTCAGCAAGAACATAATCACAGTTGTTTGTGGGTTCGTCATCGTTCGGGGTAAAGTCATCGCAAGAGTTGAACCTAGTTTTCTTTTCCTACAGAGGAAGAGATTACCTACATTACCTACCACACACCGGTGAGTCCTGACTGTTTGTCCCTGCTGTGTACACATCTGCTTGATCTTATCTGTACATCTGTACATCATTAATGCCTGTTTTCATCCCTACAGGTTAACCATGAAGGTTATGGAGAAGGGTTGGTACACCTTTAACACACACGCACATTAAAATTGAGTCTCATAGGTTAAGATAATGTGTTGACAGTACAAGCATAGAGTAAAAAACTGTATCATTGTTATCATATATATATATGATATATATGAGGACATATATACAGTATACCATACTTATGCAGTTGTGCTCCACCCTGCCAACATCATTTCTTAGTAACTCTTAGCATTGCCAAGTCTGAATTTGTACCGTAACTCATACTATCAATCTGCATTATTACTAAAGCTATCGCCCATTTTAAAGTATTTGACAGCAAAGCAGGTGTTAGCATTGCTTTGTATGCACTCCTTATGAATTTGGGAATGTTACAATCAGTACATAACGGGAGAGGAGAGAAAAACATATTCATAATATGGAGCTATGGGTGCGTGCATGGCTGTGGCGTCTACCAAGACTTGACTTGATGCGAGCCCTGACAGAGTTTCAGTCCTCTAATTGTTAGCCCACGCCATCTTAAACATATGATCGATTATTTGTTGGTTGTTTTCTGAGCCAGGTTAAAACACAGATAAGATCAGCTGCATCTGGTATTTCATTTCCATTCTGTGCTAGATGGCATCAGTTTTAATTTCTCAGAATATCACCTCTGCTCTTCTATCAATTGGTGTGAACTAAGCATGAAGTAATTCATCACCAGGTTGACGCACAGAGGAAACACTGAGCCGGTCGAAGACGAGGAATCAGACCATGACGCAGAGTGAGTGTTCCAACATGGATGTGGTGTGTTTGAGTGAGCACCACTGCGTGAGTAAAACTCTGACTTCATCTTCGTCATTCTACCTCTCCTCCAGGCCTCCTCTCAGGAGTACAGCAGCAGCGACTCACAGCGCAGCGCCATCCAGAAAGCCAGTCGAAACATCTGGAGGCTGCATGAACATGGTGATTCGGCTGCTGCTGTTGGCTGTGTTGGCAACTGCACTCTACTATGCCTACTGCTACGTGACGGACGGTGGAGAAAACCTTCTTGAGAATACTGATTGATGCATCTACCTTATTTTAAGATGCGTCAGGTTATATCTCCATTAGTTTCTTGGTGGAGATAACTGTTTACAGTTTTTTACCATTCCAGTACACACTTTGAATATTAATGACCCTAAAAACAAAATACTGCATTATAGAAAAATCTTTGCTTTCTTTCATAAATTGTTATCATGTTTTGTTGGTGTGCTCATGTTTGTTTTGCAGCCTCTTTCATATAGATGCTCTAACTTGAATTTGGTAGAAGGGCAGATATTCTCTTGAATTGTGACCCAACCTCATATGAAGCTGTATCATGTGATGTCCTTTCAAAATTGCTCTCTATAAAGTGTTATTTAAAAAAAAATAATAAATAGGGAATCCAAACTTGTGACATGTGTCTGTCAAGGAATTCTGCTGGAAATGTGACATGGGTGAAAGGGATGAACTTCAACAGATCAGGAGACGTGTGTTTGACAAACAATCAGAAATTACTCTATTTATTTATTTAGTTATATATATATATAAAAAATGGCTCCATTCCATTATTCAAACATGTAAACCTAAAAATCCTCAAATTCTGTGCATTTGATTGATTTTGATTTGGTTTTATCTAACAGATGTCTAACATCAAGAACTTGAGAGACAAAATACGCAGTAAAACTGTAGGGAGGATGACATTTTAAATCTGAGGTATTCTATATATTACAGTAGTCATGGTCTTTGATTACTGAGGATGAGGTTTAACACAGGACTCCCTGGATTATGCACTTCTGATTTGTTGATCGTTCAGGGCCTCTATTTTAAGGTCTCGGCCTGAATCTGTAGAGGTCTTTTCCTTTTCCATTCAGGTATGAAAGGTTTGTGTAACTAATACAGCTTTACCCAAACTTCATGATTTCAATTAAGGCTAATAAGTTACAGAAAAGCCACCATCCCACATGCCTGATGATTTTATGGAAATGTCTAATTTGGGTCTAGAGGCTCTTGGTCACGTTCTGGTCAATAGGCACAGGAATAAACTGCTCTCCTGGCATGGATATGAGAGGAGCCGTACTTGAGCTGGAAAGAAAATCAGAAACAAGACCACAAACTTTTATATCTGCAGTGATTTAGGACTTTTTTGATTCTGAAATGTTGTGTAAGTAGTATCAGTAAGTGTGCAGAGATTATGCAGCTTTTTACATGGTCTACCTGGCCCTGTGTCCCTCGAAGCCGAGCGCTGTGATGAAGATGTTGATGAGGACCGTGAAGAAGACAAACACCGTTGCTATATTGTTCATCCTGTTCAACTTGCCATGTTTCCTCACGTCATTCAGGTCGTACTTCACTGATGACACACATTTTCCCAGCAACAAAAATTAAATTAACAGCTAAATAAATACCTGATAAGCAAAAGAGGCAGAGAGAAAAATGCACTATAAAAACAGGTTTGGAAAGTATGGAGGTTTATTAAAAGTTTGCACTTTTTAATTTATGGAAGCTTTATGTTCCACCTAAAATGTCCATTTTAAGTCCTCTAAAAAAACTCAACTCATTTTCTGTAACATTGTTGACTGTGAAGAAATTTTACTGTTATGTATATTGTATTCGCTATAGATATAAATTATGAAAGGACCACATTTCAATGGCGTTTATCTAGTCCAGAGACCGACTTAAGAGCCTCATATTCATCAATTCACTTGACAATTAAGGTAACCATGCAAGCCTCTATTAGCAATTTCGGGGTTCAGGGTGTTGCTCAGAGAGCTTCGACATGTAGGAGCAGGGAGCAGGATCACCCATCCACAACACTCCATGTATATCATACAGTGATCTATTGTTCTCTTTGTATTATATATGGTAATGGATATTATTATTATTATATTATACATGATGATTAGATTTTTTACCATATATATATAGTGTTTTATACTGATTTATCATTGTCTACAGGTATATTTATCATTATTCCACCAATCTCTCTCTCTCTCTCTCTCTATATATATATATGACTGGTGCTTGTTTGCCAGTTAGTTTATAAAAATAATCAGTGCATCAAAACCAGTTTGACTACTTGAAAATATGCCTGTTTGAGTCTTTTCAAACTGTTGTGTACTTAATGCAGAAAAAAGGATAGATGAATAGAAAGATAAATTAAAAATGAAAGGGAATGGTGGAGGTGTGTAAGAAAGGACATAAAGTCAGTCGCTTGCCAATAAAGACGAGTAGCAGCCCCACCATGACTTGTAACGTGATGGACAGAGACAGCAGGACAATGAGGGGGATGTAGAAGCGATAATTAGGGCCCACATATAGGACGGTCTTCAGCTGGGAGGAGTTGGCCATCAGCAGTGCAACATCCAGCATGCTCTGTGCAGCACTCTTCTTTGTAGCGTAGTGATTCAAGTTCATGGGCCGAGGCACTTTACAAGAAGGGGCTACACCTCCCTGTAGGTTTGGAGAGAATGTTTAGTGTCTGCTGCAGAGGAAAAAGTCACAGATTAGGTCAATGAAAGCCACTTTTCGATTCAACTCCTGTTGTGGAATGGGAGGAGACCCATCCTGTCCATCTCCACAGGTCTAACTGCTTTCCCTCCCCCTGGCCATGTCTGTCTATGTGTTACAAATGTTGTTTGTGTACGCAGAAAAGTGTTATGTATTCTGTTACTATGTACTCTCTGTATGTGGGTGTGGCAGTATGAGAAGAGGCAGAGGGATGGGCGCTGTTCCACCTGATTAGGTAGAGAGAGAAAGGGACATAGAACAAGACACAACAGGCATTGGGACATTTCCTCACACTTTAACTGATTGGACTCAGGCTTGAACATCTCTGTCATGAACATACAACCAATCCTACATGAGTACAGGCTGAATGGAAATTGGGACTAAGTTAGGAGGAAGTATTTAAAGGTGACACAGGGCATGTAAAGGCCAGTCTTGAAAAGCAGTCAGGGTCACAGGGTCCCTGTCATCAGCCTACTGAATGAATCACAGCACCGCTGAGAGAAAGTTTGTTCAACCCACTCCAGTAGCTGACGCATGTCCTCTGGGTTTCGAACAATCCTGTTATACAGGTCGAGTAGACTCTTCACACCTTAGTGGTTCAGTCAGAGTCACAAAGCTTTAATTCATCACTGTTCGCAGCTGGACGTATTTTTATTTTCACCATTATTCTTTTTAAGTAAGCATTTAATCGTGTGTATCTGGGTTAGGTTTCCTTAAGTGTGTTGTCTACACTGGCCATAGAAAATCGAAGTCAAAGTCATATTTCTCAAATTTACTATTACTCTGCATCTACAATAAATGATAATTTCACATGATTTGTACGCTGTGTTCCGATGTTACATCTGACGAGTAATGAAAATGAAATATACTGTATTGTATAGGCTTCTCTTCTTTTAATAACAATAAGAACATCAACCTGAACTAGTAATGCAAAATACAACACAATAATAAACTTCAGCTCTCTTTGATTATCCATGTCAGTGCAAGCTGAATGACATTAAATATGCACATAAAGTTTTTTAAAATGTATATTTTTACTGAGATAACCATAGGTTTGTGTCTGGACTCAGGACAAGGCAAAAAATAGCTGTCTTTATAAACAAAATGTGAGTCTGTCTGTTTTGAGTGTTTTTGTTACCTCCATATTATTCAGCGCCACGTCCTCTTCCTTTAGTCTGTAGTCCGTGCTCATTCTTTCTTTGTTGCTCAGGAAAAGAGTTTCTCTTATCGTCCAAGGCCAACACCATTAAGAATGTAAGGAGTAAAGACTCACAAGCGTGCAGCTCATATTACACTCAATAGCGGACACCGCCCATTGTCTCTGACAGAGAGAGAGGGAGAGAGAGAGAGAGAGAGAGACATTGGGAGAGTGCAGCCTGTTTTTGGTCTCAACTTGTAAAAAGTCAGCTCGGTCCCTTAGTCTGACATGACATATGGCATGGTGCCAGTTAACCCCTACTGCCAAAAAACAAGAAAACAAATCTGAAATGGATTTTGATAACATATACAAAATGCCCCTTTATCAAATGTTTTAAAATTAATGTTTGACTGAATGAAATATGTTAACCAAGCATATAAAAAAATCATTACAGTATTTTGAAAATACAAATTGACCATACAATCGAACCATAAATTAATACTGCTTAAGAGTGGTTTTGAAATTTGTATTTATATAATATATACTGTATATATGCAGTATATAACTCCACATTGAAATTTTGATGAAAAAGAAGTTCCACTATAGAGAAAATTGGTTTAAAAAAAACCAACTCATATCTTAGCGGTGGAATGGCACAGGAATTTAAATTTAACATATATCATCAGGGCCACAGCTGTATATTGTCTAGCGTAGGATGGCATTGGAGAACATTGGGGAATTTAGAAAAAAAGGATTTATATAGGAGATAAGATCAGTGTCACATTCTGCTAAGAATCTCGAGAGCATTCAAGAAAACTGGAATTTGGTCAACTTGGGAACATTTTGGCAACAGTTGACAAAATTTGGCATTTACTGGAGTCGTCATATTT
The DNA here is from genome assembly GCA_900303265.1 of Brotula barbata. Lineage (NCBI taxonomy): Eukaryota > Metazoa > Chordata > Actinopteri > Ophidiiformes > Ophidiidae > Brotula > Brotula barbata. Next base: position 21,510 of record OMNV01004967.1, on the reverse strand, counting down.
AAGCAGAAGAATGAAATTTCTGCAACATCAGGATCACAGCAGTATGCATTGATGAAAAATGAAGGGAAATTAAGGAAAAGTGCAATTTTATTAAATCAAAATAGTCATTAAAAGGCACTTTGCTATACGTAATAACATAAAAAAGAAGAATTGCACCAAAAAATAATTTAAAAAAGTAATTACATGTTTGGCAGAACAAAATGATAACAAACTACTTTGAATAAAACTACTTTGTTTTTGTATGTTTCGAACCTATGGAAAGTTTTCATATGTCACGTGACGATCAGCCACCATTATAGAGTGACCACAGCCTTTGGTGCAGGGGATAACAATCTGAACAGCATCCAAAACACTCATTTTGAGATCACTAGTGTTTTCCTCTTGTTCTTTGCCCTTGTGCGGTGTTTGAGAGATGGCGGTTAGAACAACAAGTGTTTCTTCAGCGTGCTGCTCGTAACAATGCGAGAGGGTGAATGAAAACAAGCGCCCGTCTAAAACATAACAGATTTTCAGGATTGCTGAACTGTCAGTTTTGGATGGAGAGGTTTAGCTCGGTGGATGTGAACTGCAGTACCATACTGACCTGTAGAGGGCAGCAACGGACTTCACTGGGTTACCGGAAGTTCTCATAGAAGTCCTTCCGACTGTGCCTCACTACACAACATGGCGGCGCACTTCAGCATCCATTCCTCCGTGCTCCGTCGGGCACTGCGAGGAGTCCTCGGCCTGTCCTGTCGGGCACAACGGACTCCTGTTGCGACCGCAGGGTTTAGGAATGTCGGCACCGCTGCTCCAGAAGCACAAAAAACGGCCATATTGGAGTCTACGGAGGAATACCAGTTTGTTGAGCGGCTCATTCCACCAACTCGGGTGCCCACTCCGCCAAAACACGACGGTCCCACTCCATCCGGCTGGATCCCCCCTGCAGACTCTCCTCCAGCTCTGCCGTACATGATCCGACGTTCCCGTATGCACAACATCCCGGTTTACACCGATCTGACCAGCGGCAGCCGGAAGACAACGCTAGTACGGAAAGTGGAGGGGGACATCTGGGCTCTGGAGAGGGATGTGAAGGAGTATCTGAAAGAGGTGACGGGCAAAGAGCTTCCCACTCAGGTCAATGAGGTCACCAGGAGCCTGCGCGTCAAAGGCCACTTTGATAAAGAGCTGAAGGAGTGGCTGGCCCAGAAAGGATTCTGACCCTGCGGGACTGCCACAGCATCCTGGGACTGAGAGGGAGATGATCTTCAGAGGACAACTGGGGATGGGGTTACCATTGTGTGTTCATCAGATGTTAAAACTGTACAGTGTAAAAGTAATAAATTCCATATTGAAGGTTATGTATGTTAATTCCTCCTGTTCAAAGCTGTGACGTTTACATTACGACATTCTGACTGTCACTGTTGAAGACTGATTAATCTGTGGATTATTTTGATAATCCAGTAGTTGACAGTTGTGTGCCCTTTTGCACTTCTTACTATGAGAATGATGAGGAGAAATTAAAATGAAAAATTCCTAATTCCTATCAATTTTGATAAAGCATTATTAGGCCAATTTGATATGTATATGAACTTGCTATTTCAGAGAAACCAGTACATGGTGCACAACATACTTGATACATTGGTTGTGTCATTGTTTGATAACTTGTAGTGCAACATTTATTATTAATAATAATTGTGTTTTGTCCTCTATGTCCCATGGATCGATAAAGTTTATACAATGAAGTCAGAATCTTGATAATAAATTCACACAACTGGGGTGCGTCCAGAAATATGCAGTCAGAACTGTAGTCAGTTCTGGACAGAAAAATCTTGTGTTGCAACTAGTAACACAAAATCATTAGCCAAGTACATCAAATAAAAGAGTGAGTGAGAAGACTAAAACATTTGAAGTAATTTTGAGATTTGTTCTTTAGTTCAGTCTTGTGATAAAGTAGTAGCAGAGGGTAAAACATCAAGTTTACAGGTGGGCACAACAAATGGTTGACAATAGTTACTTCCTCTGCCTTCTGAACAGGTCTATTTTCAAAAACGAAACAATCCTACATCCACCACCAAATTTCCCTGCACCTTCAGCCCTTGTGTGTTTGGATGTTGTTTAGCTGGATTAGTCTTTGTAAAATGTAGTTATTGAAAAATCCTATAAAAAGATGTACAGTATGTGAAAACTACAAATATTTACACAGTATGGAAAATTTGTGCTAAATTTTACGCACTTTTTTAAAAAAGTAGTAAAATTAAGGATTATCTGTCTTGGCAGGAGCTTTGTTTTGTTTAAAGAAAAAGAATACTGTTTTGTTATTCAGAAACTAGTTGGAATTACAATGCAATAATATTTACATTTATTAAATCATTTGCGTATCAAAGATAATATTCATATACATTTACATGGAGTAGGGCTTTCTCTGTCCATTTTTACAGCATACACTCTTCATTCAAACTAGCATTCACTATGTGATGCCAACAGTTACTTCGATTACAATTATAAAAGTGACAGTTGTACAGTTGACTTGTTAATGAACATAGTTTGATAGTTTAATCTGTGCACTGCATGATACAAAGGTTACAGTCCGTTTGTATATGATGCTGAGTTAGGAATGAAGCAGAGAGAGGAAGTCTGTGTATCGTCTGGCAAGTTCTTCCAATTGTTCCGCTATAAAAAAAGAAAAGAGTTACGAACATGTTGCAACATTTGAGGGAATATGCATATGAACTTGATAGAGAATAAATTCACTCACGTAATGTTCGCTTCCCTGCACGACTCCAGTAGCGAGGCTGTGATTGTAGCTGTCTCACTTCCTCAGTCATGGATACAGATACTTCTGATGCAGCATTTATTACTTCCAACTCCTAAGAGTAAGAGGGACATTTTATCCATCTGACACGTCAGGCCAAGAAAGTACAGTTCTATGGTTGGTTGGCATGTGGTCAGCTAAAAGGGTTTGAAAGCAAATGTTTTCAGCATCATCATGACAAAAGCCACAAAATGTGTATACTATGTCTCAGTTCAAAATGAGTTTCATATATTTTTTTAATAGGTTATTCATTCATATTGCTTCCCTAAAATTAGTTTATTCATGACAGTGTATTACATTACACCAGTCAGTTATACCATGGTCCCTTTATTTAAAGGTTTTAGGGGTACAAATGAAGTGTGTACTTTGGCTTAGTTATTTCCTACATTATACCCACTCTCTACAAATAGTATGTATGAATTGGACCTACCGTATTGCAGGCCTGCAGCAGCTCGTGTACTCTCTGAAAGACATGAGGGTCAGTGCTGAAGCAGGGGGCGTCTCTATTGCAGTGGTCCCTGAAGTCTGTTTCATAGACATGGCTGAAAGTAGCCATCAACTGTTTGAGGTCACCCGCTGCTACACACAAAGCGTTGGGAGAGAAGATCCTGGGACTTTGTGCTTCACTGTGCAGGAATTCACACTGAGGAGAGCAAAATGAAAAAGAAAGAGCAGATATGTGTCAAAAAGTATGCTCAGTCCACAGTGTCGCTGTGCTTCGGAAAAACAGCATGAAAAAAAAACCTTGCAAATCAACTTGGTACATTATACAAACAAATCCTTGAATGGTAACAGAAATTATGTATTTTAAACACGTTGACATTTTTGCATCAACACTCTACACTTGAAAGTTGGTGGCAACGCCAGTTAATGTGCACTGTACCTCTGACTTTAACTGCTCTAATGTTGATTGAGTCAACTGTAGAAGGGCGCCAACATCAGCAGTGTTTTCCCTACTTGGCTTGTAAGAAGATGTCTTCTGACCTTGGCATAAGGCCCTGAGAGGAAACAAAGATAGAAGCAATGACTCACAGCACAGTGAAGTTTGCCTTATATGGCGTATTAAAGCCTTGCATTAACATTCAAATTTCATTATGTTCTATACAATACTGAGATCAGATCACAGGACTTGCATGTTAATCTTAGCATTAACATTTGTCATGTTTATTTGGATGCTTTGCATATTGCGATCAGATCTCAGTTAGTTGGCTGTCTTGCCATTTTACCTCTTCAGTGAACCATGGGTGACCATTATTCATTGAATAAATATCAATAGAAAAAAATTCAATTGGTTTTATACTTGGCTCTCACTATCCACATTTAAGTGACAGTTTTCCATTCACAGCAAGTCACAACTCAGTGAATGACAGCAACTGGAGCATAAAGACTAGACGTGTGACATTTAAAACCTGACAACATACTTGTGTGATCAGCCAGATTGTATTGTGATCTGATAACAATGCTTTCTTTGCACATTTGCATCGTGCGTTCTCATGGGACCTTATTATCTTGAGTGTATCTATATAGCAAGGACAGTAATTAATGCAAAGTATAAATAGGACAGAGTTCAATTTCAAAGAATGAGAGCATGAAGTTTGTGAATGGCAACAAAAATTATGTATTTAAAAACCAAATGTGGATTTGTGAAAAATATATTTAACAATTATTTGTTCAATGACGCACACAAGACATACTTGATGTGTGCAGGCCAAGGGTCAAATGTGGGGTTGAGCATTTGTGTGAGGTGGGGCAGATTCTCAGAGGAAAAGAGTTCATCCAGGAGGATATCTTTGTCCATTTTGTGCTCAGACTCCTTGGAGCCCGGCACAAGCATTAAAAGCTGCTCCAGAAACTGAAGCTGTCGGTGAGTGCTGGCAGTGCCCTGGAAATACAGAACAAACAAAAAAAACAAACACTTTTCATTCATATATAGTACATGTATTAACACAGAAAACAGAAGTTCACTTTATTATAAATTGGGCAGCATCTTATTGTCTCTTGTTCCCATTCCTATATCATTTCACCCATCTCTCACCCTAATCAGGTCCAAGTCGTCTGCTTTGCACAGCAGCAGCTCCTGCCCAACCACAGCAATCTCTGTTTGTACAAAAGAAACATGGTTATTGACACCAGCTGCCTTCCTTTCATATGACAATCATGTAGCCTTTGGGAAAAACAAATCATGTTACCTTTTGTCAATATATCAGGGTCTCTGGATCTCAACGACATCACCTTTTCCTTGGCAAAGATTGGATTGATACTGTTAAATTACAGAGAGAGACAGCATGTCTTTAAGGGATAATCCTTGGTTTTGGTTAAGGTAATGACAGTCATTTAAGGTAATGACGGACATTTAACAGTGCTAATAGAAGCAGGTTGACAAAAATACATTCTGATAGATGCACACAAAATACAACAGTCACAGTGAGGTAATGTCATCTGACATTCCCAAACAAAGCAATGGGATAATGTTTGGAGAGCTCATCTTTGATCTTATGCGTAGCGGTGTTGGCAGATTTCAACACACCTGTTTGATGGTGGTCCTTCCTTTTAATACCATATTCTGTACAACATGGCTTATGGAGACAAGTCTTGTACAACCAGTTTCTATAACTATTCATGTTTTACCCTTATGTCACTAAACTTCGACAACGTTGTCATCTGACAATGTGCCTGGTCTCATTTTCTCTGGAAATGTCAGGTCAAGGTGATTAAGTGAAAAGTCTAATTGAGATGCATGTGAGAGCTGAACAATAAATAAATAAATCAGTCAAACAACTCCAACAAAAATGCCATGGAAAAGTTGTTTTGAGATTTGACTCTGAGCATTAAGGAATTAATTATACCTGCTGCAGATCCATGTCAGTATGTCTGTGCGGTGCTGAGAAGGAGTACATAGCAACTCCAAGATGCTGTCTGCTTCCTGCAGGTACAGACCTTCTACCAAAGGACAGGACACAGCCTGGAAGACGACAAATATATATATATAAACATACATTGCTGACAGCAATCACAGACATCTCTCACCCACTGTAACAGCATGACATAAATATGTATCCTACTGTCCTGTATGGAATGTGTATGTATCAATGTGAAATGTACTGTATGGTATATGGTATGTAATTATGGTATGTGTGTAGTAGTTCTGTCTTTGGTAACTATAGTTGAATATAAATATATCAATTAAACATGTTACAATATAGTTATATCTACTTATGTTGCATAGTTTTTTATGTTCAACTCTGTGGCCCTTGCACTTTCATTCGGTTCTTGTCAGTGTCTATTTTCTCACATTTTTTCCTGACTGTGCTTATGAGCTGCTGTGACATGAAAATATATACATACAGCATTTTATCACTTTTCACATACGCAGAGAAAACTGGAGTCGATCGGTTTAGGGAGCTCAAGCTAACGCTGTCAACTCATGGCAAACGTTGCGCACAATAAGGTGCATTTCTGCGTTGCGCATACAAATTTGCATTCCCGCACGGCTTAGTTAGTTAATGTTTCGAGATCGCTAAAGTCTCAAGTTGTTTTACCTGCAGGGCAGCGAAAACATTGTGCGCGACTTGTTTTTCTTTCAAAGCACCCGCCATTTTCTCCGTCTGAACAGACCGCATAGTGATGACGTATTTATCAAGGCGTCTAGTTTTTGAATCATTTCCGGATGCGATGCGGCCGATCTGCGTGTGAATTCAAGCGGCATATATCTCACGTTGGAGGATATACATTTGTTAGCTAGAGGTCTACGACAGCAATTTTTGGACATATAAGTGCAGGGGGTTCAGTCGACTATCTGTGCTGCCGTTAAAATGAAGAAGAGGAGTTCGGAGAAACAACGCCATGTGGTGGCATGGCTCAACAAAGCTGAGTGGGACCAGGTTCTGGAGTATCTGTACTCGAAGGAATGTTCCCTGCAGAGGTACGCTTTGCAGAGGATATCTGCCTGGAAAGTCAGGTACGCCAATAATACACCCATAGCTGTCGATTGCACGGCAGACCTCGTCCGGTGCCAGGTGCTGGATAAGTCCCGTCAGCTGGACGGAGACGACCTGGTTCTGCTTTACGGAGCGGCCCTGGTGAGATTTGTGAATTTAATCACGGAGCGCCAACAGGGGAAAACTGCTCGACCTCTGAGGAGGCTGGCTGGGAACCTGAATATTCCGGAGTGGGTGGTGAACCTGAGACATGATGTGACACATCGGAAGCTCCCTACCTTGAAATGGTGTCGAAAGGGCTGTAAGGTGGTGCTGGAGTGGCTCCAGCAGGAGTACTGGTCAAGACAGTTAGGTGGTGGGCTAAATGATGAGTGGGAATCACAGTCGGATGGGGAGGAAGGGGAAAATGACTTGAAGAGACGAGAGGATGATCTCATTGCCAGGCAAAAAGAGATGGAAGCCTATAAGAATATCCGGGAACTTGTGATATCTTTTGAGAAGGATCAATTCCAGGTATTTGACGGGCTTCATGAAGACCACAAGAAGAGTTCGTGGCCAGCCCCGTTTGCAGACATGAGCTGGATACTCGGTGAAATCAAGCAGTTTGCTTTGGAGTCAAGTGAATTACTGATTGATGTACTGATTGAAGATGGATTTCTAGTTCCGACTGCTGAACAACTGGCAACACTAGGCTGTGACAGTTCTGACAATGCAAGTCACACTGCTCCCCAACTTCCACAAACATTTCTACGGTTTTGGCTCCCCCTCCTTAAGATGCTCAACTCACCATCCTTTATTCACCTCTTTCTGGAGAAGTGCTTTGTTGAACTCAAGCAACTTTCCAAACAGCCTAATAATCACAGGTGTTTCTACATTTCAGCTTGGATCTCAGAAGTCATGCTCTGTAACAGCAACAAATTTGAGTACCATTTTGAAACAAAAAATCAGAAGAAAGCCAGAATGAAGGATAGAATTTTTGTAAACCGCATCCAGCTGAGGTGGCAGCAGCTGTTGTCTGCCTGCCTGGATGCTCCCTGTGTCAGTACACCTCACTTGCTGCAATTGATCCTGGATGACATGGAACACCCTCTTCCTCTGGAAACCCGACAGAGGCTGATCCAGCTCTGTTCCATCTATACACAGACTGAACACTCTGAAGATGGTCCTTCCCCAAAGCGGAAAGAACAACCTATATACACGCTGGAGAGCTTGTACGAGAAGCTGCAGCATTCTGGGCGCCATGAGCATGCTTGGCGTTCGAAGGGCGACTCTGACAGAAGCGAGTTCTTTCAGGAGGGCAAACATGCAGATGTTCAGGCAGACCGGGTATTGCTTAGAGGTTCTCCATGGCAGGTGTGCACCGATAAAGTTTTGTGGAAGAACTATCCCCTCGGTAAAGTCCCAGGACAGTCAGATGACCCTTCATGCTTTATGGTGGATAACCACTCAACAATGACTGTCTTTGATCAGCCGGTGGAGTTGGACAGTGCCACACCCTACAATGTCCCAGGAGTTTCAGCACCAGCAAGATCAGGTGATGGACTTCTTTGGACACACAGTGATGTCACAAAGCTGAAAACTGGACTACAACTTTTTTGAGTCATGTTATAATACAGGGAAGTGAAGCCCTTAACCTGCTGGTGCATTGCTGAATTTTCGCTCTCTGTTGATATTTGATACATGTTACAAAAAGAGAAAACATTGTACAAACTATACATTTGTGTATTGCAGAATGTATTTTGTTGCTTTGTAAAACGTAGCTTATGTATAAAGCCTTTGCAAAAGCCTCGGTGTTCAGTTATTAATATTTCCTCTTTGGTTAAGATCCAATTAGACACATGGTAGAGAGATATTTAACAAACCGCTGATACCGCACATAATAGTTAGGTAGTCATGGCCTTGGTTTAGTGACTTCACCAGGACATTAATCTCATATCCTTAAATAATCTATGGATTGTACCTTTCACTGTAAATGCAAATCAGTTACCACAGAATGTTTGTAATTGGTTAACTTTTTTTGTAGAAACCCCTTTCAAAAGAGCATAAGGTAGTTTTGTGTAATATGTTTACACTATACACCTGCGTGTTCAATAAAAGTGTTTTCTACTGAAGAAAGGTTTTCATTGACAGTGTTTATGTGTCTTGCTTAAGTGTTGATATATTAATGGTGAACCAGCAAGGGTTCGACAAATAAAAAAGGGACAGCCTTCTAAGTATTTTCTGTGTTGCCAAGATCAAACCATGTATAAATTTAATCTCAAACTTGACCCTAACTCAACAATAAGCTATACAATGCAACCAACAGACAACATAATTTAGGCATTTATATTTATGTAGGGGAAATAAATGATTTGCGTTTCCAAGCTTGAATTTGTAATACATTTATATTTGTTGTATTGACAAAAGTAGAATAGTAAAAGTAGATTTTTTTCCCCTCAGGATTTGCCTTAATCTTGGCAATGTGAATTTCTGACGGTCAAATTATATATACAGTATACATGTACAGACACGTACATTATTTTATGCTCTTTATCTTTAACTGTCCTTGTTGATTTTCTTGGCGCTGAGCTATGAGACAGTGGGATTGGAAACTGTCAGCTGCATCTTTATCTGGCCTGCCCTCTCATCACACTCATTCTGAGACCATTTTCTTTTTAGAAACTATTTACATCTACATCCTTATTTTCAGGGAGGAACTGAAACTTGTCAAAATGTTCATTTCTCCACAAACATTTCTGCACTTTTCAAACTTTCCAAATAAATGAACAATTAGATGGTGACATACAGTCCTATCTGGTTTCCCAAGGAGCTGCATGTGGGATTTATTTATGTTGGGACCTTAGTCTCAGATCCGTGTAATAGAACATGGATTTATAATCTGCAACTGTTTTAGTCAAATTGTCAATCTCATTGTACACTTAAATTGGCTGAAATCCAACTGAAATGTAATGAATCTCCCTTATTTTATATAACAAATTACATTTTCAAACAATGTCCCATCTGTATGTTGATCTACCTTACTTGAAGCTGGCCTACATGAGGCTCTCCTATTTTCTACGCGCCTCTGGGCTAAAATCATCTTCACTGTATATACTGCCATTCTTTGATGTTCTTTTCTTGATACCCACTTTAGGCTCTGGGATGAGTGCACATCCTATTTTCCCAGAAACATTGCCCATCAGTAAATATAAATAGCCTCTTAGAAAAGTGCTGCAGCTCTGCACAACATCATAGTGTGCTATAACATCAGCTTCTCCTTTCACTTCTGGTTGCAGTTAAACAGTGGTAAAATCAAGGCAGTAAATAATAATGCTGAGGCAGTGAGACTGGATTGTAAATGCAAACATGTTTTCCATCTTTACATCACCAACCCGTGAAAAAAATACGAAATTTGACCTCCATCACTCTAAAGACAGGCTTTGTAGGATCAGAGTCACTCTGCCTTTGCAAATTAACTGAATACAAAAGCATTATTATGTCCTCTTTAATTCTTGCTTTGTCTATATCCAGATTCCAAACTGATCATAGAGTTTTACGAAAATATGTTTATGATGCTTTGAGATACACACTGTGTGTTTTGGAGATTGAGTACCCCCAATTCTAGGCCATTTTTCTTTACTTTGTTACAAACTGCATTGTCTTTATTACAAATGTCATATTTTGTCCCCCAGCCCAGAGGGCCCCTTCATCATGCCATGCATGATTGTCCAGTGCCTATTCTTGTGAAACTCTTGACTGAATTTAACATTAAATACTATATGAGTTACCTACACGACTAGCTTGTGGATTTTCATTCTTTACTTTCCTTACTTTCTTTTACCCATCCTCCCTTATATTGTCCTCCCAAACAGAACCACACGGTTGTAATCTTCACCCCAATACCTCATGATTTTATCATAATGGGGTAGGGCTAAAATTAAACACTTAAATTGTTTTACTAATGCTACTACTTACGATTTATTACAGTAGGGAACACGCTTATTGGTACATTTTCTCCACCTACCGGACTTGAGGTGTCACTGTCTGTACTGGATGCATTTATGCAATACATATTACACACGTACGTATTCATCTAATCCCCTGATGCGTTTGCTCTGATCTCACCATTATTTCTATCCTCTCAACTTCAACTCTCATTTTAGTGCTCAGCACATCCGCCACAGAATCATCAATTTTAGGTCACTTTTCCCACCCGTTAATCCCGATGACGTCAAACCCGACTCCTTCCGCTCTTGAGTTCGGCAGTTGCCTTCGGCTTTCTTCGCTTCCTACGTCACGATGTCCCTGGCGAAACGCGCTTACCCGTGATCACGCCATTGTCGATGTCGTCGTTATATTTTCACTCTTGCGATATTAAGAAGGCCTCAAGTAATTTTTCCGGGTCCAGCGAAGGACTTAACTCCTACATTTGTTTGTTTATCACATTTATCTAACACGGTAAGTGGTGTTAAAAGAGTGCTGTTTCGAGTTGCTGCGTCAGTCTTGCGTTTTGTAGCGCGCGTGGTCTTAAGATGGTTAGCTTAGCATATTTAGCAAAGGCAAACTTTATTACGCGTTGACAAAGTTGACTTCTGCACGAGAACACATGCAGAAGTAAAGTAACCGACCATTAAGATTGAATTCTGTGAATCGTCGTCATTCGCATTTGCTGCGTAACACACGGTACTCCGAAAGCGGCGTATCCTACAGTTGACAAATTATTGTTAGCTGCCCGTTAGTTTGTGCTTTTTATCGCTTAACCATTGTCACTAGCTGTAGAGTAGCGATATTACAAAATAGTAGTTCGAAGCAAATCCAGTTGAGTTGTTTTAGCTTAGAGTGGGACGTATGGCCGAGAGTAGAGCTGTTGTGAAACAATAAGCTTAGCTCAAGCTAGGAGTTACGTTGGTAATACGTTTCGAGACACATCAACGTATCTGGGGCTAAAATGGTGGCTGTTATGTGAGCGGGCTATTGCAGTTAGCTTACACCAGCTAAATAGTTATTTTTTTGAACGCTCTTTTTTAATAGAAGAACTAAAGATATATCTGAAAATGCATTTCACGTCTTACAACCTGCCGTAAGTTCAAATAATGTTAGCGTGGTTTAAGCAACAGCCCATTTGTTTTATGAAATGGAGATTTAAAAGTGAATGTTTTTGCTCATATTTTGCTTCATTATTGTTATAAATAATATACTGAAATATTGTTCAAAACAAATGACACATTTTTTAATTTTTGTCTTTCAGTTAAATATAATTCAAGAAAGCTTCTGGTTAGCAGTCTTGGGCTCTCACTTGCAGACCACAATGATCACAAGAAGAAGAGGGCGCACCATGAACAAGACGGAGGTGGTGGTGGATGTCACAGATGTCACAGAAGAAAACCTACCAAGCCCAACTGATGGCTTTCCTACTGAGGATTTTAACACAGTTGGAATAGATCTGGATGACCTGTTGGCCATAGAAGAATTGAAATGGACATTAGAAAGCGATACCTCCTCTGAATTCCTCGACATAGGGTTGAGTGAAATGGGGTTGTTCCGTGGCAACGGCCATGATTCAGGGATGGATGCATCAACAGCCTCTTCTCCAGAAAGGATGCCTTCTCACCTGAAGATCAAGAGCAAGCAAAGCCAGTCTAGCCATGTGATCAACAAAAACGCCATTGCTGCAAGATTGAATCGTCTGAAGAAGAAAGAGTATGTTGACAGCCTGGAGAAGAAAGTTGGCACCCTGTCAACAGAAAATAACATGCTCAAACAGGAAAATTGCCAGTTGACAAAGAGAGTGGAAGAATTGGAAGACGAGACTAGGTACTTGAGGGCCGTGTTGGCCAATGAGAGCACATTAGCCCAGCTCTTGTCCAGGCTAAGCGGTGTGAATGGGATGAAATTATCTTCCTCACTTTTGCAGGGGCCCAACACAAATGACCACGACTATGCCTTACCAAATAAACGTCTAAAGGTGGAGGAGAAAGAGACATCTGGTGGCGTGTGTCTGCATGTGGACAAGAATCACGTCTCTGTGGAGTTCTGCACCAAGTGTGCAGAGAGTGCAAGCTCATCACTCAAAATGTAGGGTCAAGTACTTATCACTGTTTTTCAGATTTTGAGGCTGAACATTATATGACTCAAATGTACTGAACCTCTTGAGGCTGGAAGAAAACTGGAATGAGTTTAATTTACTTATTGTAGAAACTGCTCAATGTGCATGTATTTGTAAAGTGTGATGAAACTGAAATACGCATTACTGCTAAACCTTGTTGATAGTTTCTTCTAGGTAATGGTTGATCTGCCATGTGGGATGAGCGGCTTTCTGAACACCTTTGTCTGCTTGACTCCATGGTAAGGATCAGACAAAAGCTGTTTTGTGTTTTGTTTGTTTCACAGGCATGAGGCGTTCAGCAGTGCCCGTGGTGCTTAAGTTTTTACATGGACAGTTATTTGAAGATGGTTGACATTGAGTACTTTGCTATTCTCTCTGAAGTTATATTATCTTAATTAAATGAGTGTAAGAGTTAAGCCTTTAATTAAGTGAAATGGCAAAAGTTGTTAAGATTGCGGTGCGGGTCCACAAAGAGAGTTCTTAAATTGGTCACGACACTGAAAATGCGGTAAATTTTCCAAAAAATATTGTACACTTTTGTCAGAAAAAGTCTCCTTGTGAACCAGCACCATTGTACAAAAGAATATTTGTATTTAGCGTCGCCTATTTTTCTTTATGCTTAAGTGGATTCTGCAGTTGGGAGTTGAAGAGGCCTGACAAGCTGCTGCCAACGTGGCCTGGTATTTTTGTAAAGGTAGTATCGGTAACAAATGGTATACACGATTTTTGTTTTCTACCCATGTTCCACAACATCTGTAGACCTTATGCAGCATATTTCTGGGGATGACATCTGCTCTGATATTTGGAGTAAAGCTTCCCGAGACTCTTGTAATTATGACTTGTACATATTGAAATTTTTGGATCGTAGCTGTTAAGTACATTCAGAATGACCTGGTTTAATTGTGGACTTTCCAGTTTTGAATGAGTGTAATGATGAAGTTATTGTGTATATAATTTTGATCTGAATAAGAATTGTTTGAGGAGCATAAGTTTGAGGGAATGCTTGACAAATAAATCATATTTTGACATTACTTTTCAGTTATTAATATCTACTCTGCGTCATGTTTTGATCTGTTGATATTAATGCATCTCTTTTTCTCTTTCTGAACAGCAAGCTCTCTGCAGATAAAGGTCTTACTTTTCCTGAACATTTGGGTCAAGTCTGGTAAAGGTTCTCAAAACAAATGGCCAATTGATGGAAGTGCAAAGCATGCCATATGAGAGGGCCCGCTGTAAATGATTGCGGTGGTGTCTTTTTTTAGACAATTTACATCAAACCAATACAATAACAATACAACAGTTTGAAAACCCAATTGAAGAAGAAAAAGATGACTTACTATACTTAGCTTCCAGGCACATAAAACTAAAGACAAAGCCACACTGCAAGACAGAAACATGTGACGTTGTACTGGAAGGCGCTCTATATGACACATTTTCACAGCTAAGCGCACAGTGTCATATTAATATTCTCCCAGACTGTAGCTGTGATCCCTAAATTCTATTTTTAATCATCATTCAGCCAACCTGGGTCATAGCTTGTGTTAACAAATCTAGTTTGTGGGTATGCTGTATATCTTGGCAGAGGAGTAGTTAGGTTATATATTCACCCCCTCCATACAAATAGTAGCATGACAGCACTGGGGATTAGTGAACTGCTGTGGACCACGGAGGAATGTAGGTGAACTCCAACACAAAGCTGGACACACCTGAAGACTTAGTCTTTTAGTCTGTAAGTTTAATTTTAAGTTTGAAATTTATCATGAGTTGGGATTGGTCTCACAAGTGCGTACACTACGAGGGAGAGATGGTGACGTGATGGTCACGAGTTGACAATGGTCTGGGTGTTTTTCCTCAGACTAAAATATCAAAGGAAGTTGTGATTCTGTCTTGTAGTGTGCATAGGGCATTGGAGATGGATTTGAAGCTTGAAAGCAGCTAGCAACTTTGTATCTATTTTTATTCATTGTGTGGTAATGCAGTTGTGAATGAGATCTGGGTGCATTCAAGCCGTGCTATCAAGTTCCTGTGTCATAAAAGCTGAACAACAGCCTTATGTTGGCTTTTATAACCCATTTCATGCTGGTTGATGGTCAGATCTTAGATCTGAGATGTTGACAGCAGCTCTTGCTGAGCTGAAACTGCATTACCACACAGTCATCAAGTGAGCATTTTAAAAGAAAAGATGAACTTAATGTAATTTACCACCCATATTTGATTAGTTCGAAGACGTTGGCTCTCAGGAAGCTAGGAAAAAGCCCCTAGTAGCACGTCTAACTTGTAAATTGGCTGAAACAAACATCAACATCAGCGTGATCTTTAAACAGCAGTTATTGCTGGATTTCAGAATTATGATGTTATTCGAATATCTTTATGAACACGAAAGACAACCCACAGGGTCGTGTTCAGTTGTGAAGTAAGCAATTGTGCTAAAGCGGAGTGTCATTAAAATGGCATGCACTCGATTCTGAAACGTGAGGCTCTGGGTGATTAAGTCTGATTTAGTTGTTGCATGGATTCCATCGGTACTGTAGAAGCGCATTATGAAACGGCATGTTGAAGTAGAAATGAACAAGCAGTATTAAGTGAGTTTAAGTGCTTTTTATTGTTAGGAGCAGTGCAACGTGATGCTTTGCTGCCTGTTGTCATAGTTCTCACTACATATTGCTAAAACATGAAGGAAACCAGTGACCGCCACTTATCTTAGCACAATGTAACAGTTTTTTTTCCTCTTGTAAGACACAATACATGTTCAGGGGCCATGGATTAGGCACACCTCTGTCCATTTACAACCCAAGATACCACAGGGTGTGCCACAATGTCCTGAGAGCGCACAAAAACACTAATCCCAATCCCACTGCCGGTGGTCTTTTGTACAGTTCATTATACAACATGAGGAACTTTGCACCAAAAGGTTAATTTTTTGTTACAAAGATAGCAGCTTTAGTGTGCTCCATTTGCCATATTCCTCAATAAGATCGTGTTCTAATTCATGATTATTTTCAAATGGGAAGTTGGAGTGAAGTATTTGTAGCATTTGCCGTCCTGACTATATTTACGTAGCTGCTCCGTTGTATTTACTGCTGTGATATCAGAGGCTTACTTGGCCTCTGGTGTGTCAAGTCAGCTTATTGGAGTAACATGACAATTCTGAAATTCTGGGTTACCTCTCAAGTTAAATTATTACTGGACAGCTCATGTACAGTACCGCTTTCATAGTGGAATTGAGACCAGAGACAAAGTTGACATTGAAAGTTTTTTATTCAGTTCCCTGCTGCTTTTGTCTCTTAGAAGACATCTCTGCTTGCTGTTTTTATCTGGATAATTGTATTCCATACAGGCTTTCTTCAAGAGTATAAACCCCTCTTTGTTACAGGTAATGAATACAGCAGCCCAACAATATTCTGTGCCCTTGAAAGCTTACAGCATTAAGTTTAGATGCAGGAACATCAGCTTGGAACACTCATGTAAGAAAATCCCCAAAAGTTACCAGAGTATAATCATCACCTTTGAAAAACTAATAAATAAGATTTCTTGCTGGGCTGGTGTATTAAATTGTGCCCGTTTTTATAGGTGTTCTTAATAAACTGGCAACTCAAGACTATGATATGACTGAGATGGACACTGTCCTCCCAAATATCTGGAGAGGTACAAGGTATAGCAATACGGTTAGTAAGAAATGAGTTATTACCACACAGTTTGGAGCGTGACCGTATTTAATGATAAGGTTTTATTTCTTAGGCTGATGCTGCATCAGTGTGATGACCTTCAGGTAGAGCTACCACTGGTATTGATTGGTTTGAAACTTTTCATGTTATCACTGACGAACAGTATTGTGTCGTTACACCATTGAACCTGCAAAAAAAAAGCGAGTTAATGTACGCAATTTTTGACAGGCAAATAAAAAAGGTGAGTCTGAGCTAAGTGAAACCCACAAGTTGTATGGCGGTGTATTTTTTTGTAAAATACAATAATGAACACTCCATTGAATAATGAACTTTGAATGATTCTCAAATGAAGCGTAGGGATCACATAAAGCCATGTTTAAAAATTTTGTTGTAGCTTTTTATACTACTATTCTCATAGATCCTAAAACAAATTGAGACATTCAGTTTATGATTGAGCCTTATTTTTGTCACACTTGGGCTGTATTTTCAAAAAGGTAGTTAAACTTGAGTGGGTATAATTTTTGTGTTAGTATATTAAGAAAAAAAAGTCATGCGGCTCGTAAATCATGATATCTTGGCCACATCTGCCGAGCCTGATGAGCCACTTTTCAGTACAAGTCACCTAAGTTGCAGGTCTTTGAGGGAAACATACTGAACACGAGAAAGCCGAACATAAAGGACCACGGTCAACTGCCGACTTGAACCCACAACCTTTCAACTTTGAGGTAACTGGTAACTACTGTGTCATGGTGGGGTCATTTAGCCAGTAGTGGTAATCTGTTGAATAAAATATGGCTTTTAGTCTCACGTGGTCAGTGTATGTTTTAAGGTTTGTATGCCAATGGAGTGAAATGGGAAATATTTTGACTGCAAAGATGACCAAACAACCTGAAGTACACAATATATTTTTTTAAGCAAGGGTAGAACAAATTGCACACAATGTACTGTTTGTACAGCAACGGTAAATGAAAAGATGTATGCAATGCTATATTTATAGAAATTAATATCTGGAGTTCCTTAACTATCATAGTAATGAGGTTAGTGTGATGGAGGAAAATTTTACAAGAAAACGTCAGTTCAGAAATGTTAATGCCTCTACGCAATTTCAAAACACCATCCACACTCAAAAACTAAGAATTCATCACCTGTTTTTAAAGTGACATTTATGGATGCAAAATGGGCTTTTTGACATAATGACCTAAGGCATGGTGCAACAGTATCAGGCCACTTTTTGAATTCCCCGTTTTACCTTTTGGGGTTATATAAATGCCACACTGGCCCCCTTAGAGATGATTACATTCAGTTTGACGCCTTTGCACACCAATGCGAACAAACAACACAGAGCCACACAGACTTTGTCAAAGTTATTATTGTAGAATACTTTGATGTATTTTTTCTTTCATACAGACAAAAGGTGTTGGACTTAATTCCCATTAAATTCTCTTAGATTTCCATACAGATTTAGTCTACAGTATACAGGTGTGTTCTTTCTCATATATAGATATTTATTCGCTTAAATAACAGGCAGGTAACTCTTTAATATATTCAATAGTCTTTATATTTTTTCCTTTTTTTGGTCTTTTTTCATTTCAGCACAGGTAAGGCTGTATTTTCTGTCTGCAGAACAGCGCTGCAGTGTGCAAGAAGGGGGACCATTCCACACATAATATTTACAACAATATGTATAATGAATAATGTAAAACCTTTGTTTCCCCCCATTGTGACATGGCAGTAAACGCTCAGAGCAGATCTAAAAGAGCAGCCTAAACAATGCATGCCACGGATGCATTGCACTTCTGCAGTCTCTAGCTCTGCATCGCCCTCCAGGTTCTCAGTCCGCCCTGGGTCCCCACTTTGTCCAGTCCCTTAGATCGTAATGAGGTACATATGTATCTCCTGTTCTTTATTTACACATAGGTGTCTCTGGTCTTAAGAGACAAAGTATCTCCACACCTTTGCACTCTTCAGGGGCTGTT
Organism: Brotula barbata; assembly: GCA_900303265.1. NCBI lineage: Eukaryota > Metazoa > Chordata > Actinopteri > Ophidiiformes > Ophidiidae > Brotula > Brotula barbata. The sequence continues at coordinate 3,052 of OMNV01004967.1, read as the reverse complement.
CAGTGGACAGAAAACACAGCCCTCAGAATATGCTCAGGAGAATGTGCAACTGTCTTTCCATCACTGGGAGCACCGGTGGAGAAAATCAATAATAATAACATAATATACAAGCGCTTCCATTTTGTTGTTCCTCTCTTAACAAAAAGCAATAGGATCAAAAAAAAAGAGAAACATCAAAAATAAAAATGTAATAGGACCTGTAAATCAAAGATGCACATCTGGGCGATCTGTACAGTAGTGGTGCAGTTGTACAATAATTTATAATTCAGATAAATATAATATATTCTTTTTCACATTGTGTTTTGCCGTGTGTGAAAATGTCTCACAACATCATGATGTAACGTGGCTTGACGGATTGACAGATGGCTGGAACGGGACAGTCAAATTTACACCACTGTAGATTATCTGCCTATTTGGTGTGTGTGCGTTTGTGTTTGTGTGTGTGCGTGTGTGTGTGTAGATTGAAGACTGCAGGAAGCGTTGATCGAGCTGTGCTAAGAGGCGCTGAAATAGAATAGATTAGACTTGAACAGGGTATGAGTGTGTGAGAGAGGAGAGAGCGGGTGTGGAGATCATAGCACACAGAAGTGACAGTAGCCTAAATGGTTTACCAACACATAGAGTGACATTAATGATACCAAATGCATGCTTCAAAACAGACAGACCAATACAGTGTCACCACCAGGATGGTGACCATGATGATGAGCATTCAAGAAAACAGAGTTCTGTACAGGTAAGGGTGTTCCCAGAGAGCCGTGCCCCAGTCCTGAAACAGAACCAGCAGGACAGACATGTGTCTCACTGCATTTGTGTCGTCCCTGTCGTACGTTATTTCTAATTCAATATCTGGCTGTTGACACGACAGTCTATTGCATATTGTCTGCCCTTGCCTTTCTCTGGCGGTGGGACCTGTTGAATACTCACAGAAATTGGACTTCGTAATGGGAGACAACTGAGGGGTTCAGGGGAG
>OMNV01004964.1:7329-21840 GCA_900303265.1 Brotula barbata | reverse complement strand
GCTGGTGGGGAAGATTTGGCCGACGACCCAGAGAGGGAACTCAGCCAGCATCGCCACGGAGCGAGAGGAGCGAGAGGAGCGAGAGGAGCGAGAGGAGCGAGAGGAGCGCGACCGGCCGGGGCCGGCGATCCTACGCCGCGCTGGGCCTCGCAGGGGCGGAAGTCTCAGACGCTCGTCGAACACGTTACACGATCTCACAGGTCACGAGACGCGCCGTGGCGGTCCAGCCCTCACCCCGCAGCCGCAAACAAGACGGGATGCCAAACCCGGCACACCTCGGTGAACTCGCGGAACTCGCTGCACCGCTCAGGCGGGAGAGCGAGGTTTGATAAGGAATGCGAGCGGTTCTCTCGGCGCCTCTGCTTCTCTTCGTCGGGGGAGGACGTCGAACTCACGAGGGGTCGCGACCTTCGGCGCGTCCTCCTTAGTGCGCCTGTTTTGTCGGGAGCCACAACAAAATGTCTACAAGTCATTCTTGAACATGACGGCGTTTAGGAGCCCTTGTGGCCGGTGGGGCTCCTGAATATACATGACCTGTTTGCGGGGCGGCGTGTGTGTGTGTGTGTGTGTGTGTGTGTGTGTGTGTGTGTGTGTGCGTGTGCCGCTCCATCTCTTCATTCCTCTTTCTCTCACGCTCCCCGTCGCATCCCAGCTCATGCATTTTGTCCACGGCGTCCCAGCTCCTCATTTGCAACGGGCTCAGCAGCGGTCAGAGGCGTGACAGACGCGCGGGGCGTCTCGGCCGGAGAACACAGCGGTCAGCCGCCGCCCTCGCCGCACCGCCGTCACCTCCGTGACCGATACAAAGCGGTCCACGGCTCTCCGCCATTCTGCTCCACGCCGCCGGCGGGATCAAAGGTGACTGCTGACAATATGAGCTCATCGGTACGCCCGACACTCCCTTTTTCAAACTTCCACTCCCCAAATATGAACGTACGTAAGTCGTCCGTTTCGATAGTTCGCCGTCGTCCCCGCGGGTCAGAGACGGATGCGTCTGGGAAACACGCGGAGATAAATGAGCGCGGCTGAGCGCGGAGCCGCCGCTGCATCTTAATGAAGAAGGAATTTGACAAAACTTCCATTCTATCGCAAAGTTAAAGATCAATGTCTTCTCTGACTGCTTCTTCACGGCTTCTTCTTCTTTTTTTTTTCTACAGGCGTACAGAGTTTGAATAATATTTGCCCGTAGCGCCTTCACAGCTTTAAGACAACTGCAGGATCATTAATACACACTTTGACTCAGGTCACAAAATGCTAATAAGACCGACGGTACATGCTAGCTACGGGGCTCACTGACAATTTGACATGAAAAATCGCCGTTAGTACCAAATAACCACGAATCCAGCAGGTTAGCGTTTGTCGCACGACCTGGCAGAAACACCTGTACACACACACTCTTTAACACACGCACGGCTCAGACCCCTTTCGTTGCTGCTTTTGGAGCTGCGTACACCGATTTCAGAACTACACAACCATCAGCTTATTGTAGCGATGTCATAATCTACTCAGACCTCTTGAACTATGAGCGGCTGTGATTGTGAGACCGTCTCAGGTCCCTTTTTCACTTCCAAAGGACAGCAAAAAGTTTTAACATCTCAAAGTTTTCGGCTCAACCCATTCACAAAAAAAGGCGAAGTCTTCGGAAAGACTTGGAGAAATCGTCACCGTTCTGTGTGCTTTTCCATGTGGTTCAAAGGTCACGAAAGCTCACCGTGGGCTGCATGTGTTTAAAAGCGGCCTCCGTGAGGCTTTTTTTGCGGTGGGGGCGTTAACCAGCAGTCTCTCAACTGTCGGAGGACCCCTCACAGGAGGTTTTGAAAAGCTTCAGAAACAATATTTCAAGCGCAGTTGGGGCTCTTTCTTTCTGAAATGAAGGGAAGTTCCCGAAATCACAAAAAAGTTCCTGTGTAACCTGCACGCAGCGCCGTAGCTGAGGGGTTCAGATACCCTCCCAAAAAAAAAAAAGTATACGACACGCGTGATATACGATTACCTCATGACAAGAGTCGTGCACGAGATGTACAGTAGCTGCAACTCTCCGAGGTGAATTAATGCTTCCTGTGGCACGTCTTGCTCGAAGCGGATATAGGAACGTACCACTCTGCCTATAAATCACAATGTAATCAGTGTATTAAACGTTGACAGGCCTCCAAGATCACAAGAGTCTCCTCACACACCTGGTCCACATGTCAGTGTTTGGGTGAGGCTGGGTATGTTATCGCAACCCGTCTCTCTGTCTCCTTCACACTCTCTCAGACAAGCACACACACACACACACACCTGTGGTACTTCCTGCCACTAACGCTGTAAGTGTTCCAGTTTCTATCAGATGGAGTGGGTGGAAGAGGTGAGAACAGGGGCAACCCAGCAGCTGGTTGAATTGGCTGAGCCTCACACCTGTGAAGGGAAAAAGGCTCATATCTGACTATATTACAGCGTTTACAGCCCATAATGACGGGCTGACGCAAGCGCGCGGTAACGGCCAGAAGACAGCAACGCTCCTGCACTTATTCTGTCGTTAGCGGAGGGCTCATCAGACGGAGACGGGGTCCAAAGGGAGGAAGAGGATCTGCTCGCCGAAGAGCTCCGCGCCGGGAAAACCGGTTCATCTACGAAGGCCCACGTGTGTGTGTGTGTGTGTGTGTGCGGTACGGGGGTGAAAAAGCGATCGGATGCATTCTTGCCCTGATTTGTTTTTGTATATTTTATAGAAGACACTGCAGGGAAACAAATAAATAAATAAAAAGTATTTCAAGTCCAAGGCTCAAGGCTCAATTTGTCTCTTTCACCTTGTGTAGAGGGACAGGCTTTGATGCCAGAGCACAAAGTCCATAAGCGAGTGTGTGTGAGCGTGTGTGTGTGTGTGTGTGTGTGTGTGTGTGTGTTAATGGCTTTGCTTCCTGTGCTCTTATCTCTGTATATTGAGCACTGAGCTGTGGAAGGCTTTCAGGTGTAGCTTCGGTCATACTGGATGTTTGTTCACCTCACATTATATAAAGCGTCTATTATCCTGATATGTAAATAAACACATGTACAGACGTGATTAATAAATCATCCATGTACTGGATTAAACAGATTAAAAAGCAGAGAACATATAGAATATAGAAAGGAAATACTACGGAATGCAGTTTTGTAAGAAGTAGATGGAAAAATAGATAATTTTGGATGTCACCTGCTAATTATCATCACTGTCTGATAAATCTAACTTTGATCCATGACGACTCTCATCAGTTTGTTTTCACTTACTGTTACCTGATGTTTTATTGAAGTTTTTATGTTTTTTTCATGTTATCTTTGCTTGTATTTTTCAATCTTGTGTGTTTTCAACCTATTTTTTTCCTCACACTTTGACCTTCATTCAGTCAACGCAAAGTTCTACGCGACAAAAACGAATTATCGTTAATATTCTTGTTAACAATGAACAGAATCACCAACACCTCCACCCTCCCAAAACTCCAAACTATCCTGAGATTTACTTTTCCATTGAACTTTTCTCAGAATGTTCTCACTTCACCACATTTACATTTCTGGTGACTCAGTGCTGGAGATCCTGCTGTTCAGTGGATGAGTTTTGGGCCTCTGTGTTGGGGACATTCTGAGACTCGTGGACACAGCCTGTGTGTGTGTGTGTGTGTGTGTGTGTGTCTGTGCTGATCTCTTTGTCTGTGTGAACTTCTGTCGGTGTTCTCCGTGACAGTATAAACTCTGCTGAGTTTTTAAATGTCCTCTACCTGGTCTGAGGTGTTTGTCTCTACTGTATGTGAGTGTGTGTATCCTGTCCAGCATAGCCCTGCAACAGCCCTTTTCTGGGGTGTGTGTGTGTGTGTGTGTGTGTGCGTGCTCGTGTTTAATAATGCATGGCAGCAAAGCCCAGGACGGGCCCTTTGATAAAGTACAGCTCCTCTGCACATGCATAAGCAGCTCCAGCCATATGCAGAAAGCGGAAATTGATGGCGGAGATAAAGTCTATGCTCCTGCTTCTCCTGTGTGTGTGTGCGTGTGTGCGTGTGGAAGAATAAGGCAGAGAGAGATTTATGGAACATATTGATGTCTATATGCGAGCGTTTGATCAGGTGGCAATTTGGAGCTTTTTAGGACGAGTCCTCGTGTTGTGTGAACATGTTTGGAGATGAGCTGATCTCATGCGAGCGAGCAAAATAGGAAAGGATGCAATAAAAAAACTAAAAAAAAACGGCGTGTGTGATGAAGAGGATCTGTGCGTTGCTATGTGTGTATCTTCGTGCATATTCTTGTTTTCCCCCCTGTTCGCCACCGTCTTCTGCTGAGCCCGCGCTCATCTTTATACGAGTGTGGATGTACTCCGTATGAGTGTATCAAGGCGCGAGCGTGTTCCTGACACACACGCCAAAGCGGGATGAGCTGCCAGTCAAAGTGGAAGGAGCCGGGGTCAGATGGGGAGGTTACGTGGTCGCTGCCTCCCTCTCGCCATGCGGGGGAGCGTAAATGAGAGCCGACGTGCATAAACAAGCTAACGCGCTACGTACACACATGCAAACAAGCGCGTTTCTATTCTTTCTCTTCCTCCACTCCGGCATCCGTGACCTCAGACCCTTCCATGTAGCACTTCCCCCCCTCTATCCCTCTCTCATTTAGACTTCCTCAACTTCCTTTTCACATTTTCGCCTTGAATTATTTCCCGGCTTTTTGTTATTCCTCCATTTTTTTTTTTCCCCCCACTCCGTTTCACCCGTGCCTTTAGTTATGACTTCCTCTCATTCCGTCCTAATTCTGCCGGGTTCTGAGGCCGTCCTGCTGGACCAGCGCACAAACCACTATCCGCGCGCCCTTAGTCATTAGATGTGTCGCGCTCTCTTCATCTGCCACCCACCTTCCTCACCTCCTTTCCCCCATTCATCCACCCACTCCCTCTCTTCTTCTGCCACCCCCTCACCCTGTCATAAAGTAGAGACAGTCAGATATACAGGAAGAGAAAGAGAAACCCCTATCTCTTTTTGTTGCAGCTTTAATTTACTTTGTACATTAATATTTCAGGGCCCTCTGCAGGCTTGGTGTGGGAGCCAGTGGGAGCTACTGTGTGTGTGTGTGTGTGTTGATGCAAGCGTGTGTATATGTGTGTGTGTGACATTCCTGCTGTAGGAGAGGAAAGGATTAATATTTCAGTATGCCTTATTGGAGACCCCTGTACCGTCTCCACCAAACCACCATGGCATGGGTGCAGGCTTCAACACCGGCTCACCTTCCTGCTGCAGCCTTCCTTTGTCTCTACCCCGTCCCTCCGTCCACTCGTCCCTCTGTCCATACACTTAAACCAAGCAAATTTTTACTATGAACGTTCGACCTGATGAGTCTGCGTGAAAGATACAATCACGAAAATTATCACGCAATTTTGCAGCAGGACGGCAGCCGCTTCCACCTCCTAGTTTCGATTCCTTTGCTCGCCTCCTAATGGCTCTCACCGACTGCAGCCAGCAGGTTGTGATAAGTCGACTGTGCTGCCCGACCACAGAATGAAGAAAAGAAAAAACTTAACAAGTTGTTTCTTAGGGAAGTTGGGCAACCAGCAAGGCTAAAGTTTTTCCACAGGATGTGATTCAATCTGTGAGAGGTCAAGATCCTGGACCAGGCCTTTCTGGAATTGTCCTCATGTGGCCAGAAATGAATGAATGCAGCTTATAATCTGTATGTTTATCATTTGGAGAACGTGGCTTGTTGGTCTAGGGGTATGATTCTCGCTTTGGGTGCGAGAGGTCCCGGGTTCAAATCCCGGACAAGCCCTTTCTTACAGTAGCTGTTGTAGGTCCTGATTTCTTAGTGCGCTGAATTGGAGTTACTCCATTGTACGTACTCTCTGTCATTTAAAAAACGTTTATCTCACTACTTTACGTCGTTGTTTAACTTTGTAGATTTTCTTCTTGTTGCCAAAAATGAAGAAATGCAGCTTAACTCTCTTTATTTTTACGACTTGAAGACCTGGGTTAAAACGTACACGACAAAGACGCTGATGTGGCTTGTTGGTCTAGGGGTATGATTCTCGCTTCGGGTGCGAGAGGTCCCGGGTTCAAATCCCGGACAAGCCCTCATACAGGAAAAGTTAGCTTCAGTCTGAGGGGATAGAAGCTGTTTTCTTTGAAATGAGACAGTAAGTGTATCGCTGTTGTTATGTCATTCAACTTTGTGGATTTTGACCTTTGGCCTCTCGCATGTGTTCCAGCGAGGTGGGCATCAAATCCAGATGCCCTCACATGAACGTTGGCTTGTGTTCCTACACTTGCTGTGAGAGGTCTGTGCGTACCTCAGGTTGTGATACCTTTGTGTAAAATCATCTGCCAAAGTTTACTATCCTGCACTGACAACAAGTTTTATTCATTTTATGCAAAAGTCAGCTATCGACCACAGCGTGACAGTCAATCTTAGCGATGATTAATGGAGCCAAATTAGAAAAACTCTCACTTATCACGGTTTATTGGTGACTTGAGTCGCCACTTGACAAAATGATGGATACTGTATCTCTTCTCTATCTTTATAATCTTTCCCATTCACCCATAAACCTCTTACTCTTATCGACCAATAAATATCAAACACCAATCCTCCTTTTATCTCCTTTTTAAATACAATCACATTGTTTAGCAACTGCAGACTAAGCAATGCAGATGCGGATACGTCAACTGATGACGGGCTTTTAATGCATACATATGCCGCCGCCGCCGCAGCAGCGCGCGTACGTCGCTTCATAATGTAATTCCTGCGCCTCCTACGGTAACACCCCGACCGTCCAGACTTTAATGACAAAAGCCTTACACGGGGAGCAGCAATGATGATATTAAAGATGCATTTAAAGAGGCAAACTTAACTGGCAAACAGTAAAACCCAATGCGAACACAAACACGCGTCGGGGTGCACGACGGCGCGGGGCATCGGGAGGGGGAGAAAACCAATAAGCAATTTGAAGAGTTGGAATTGGATTTTGAAGTTGGAAGAGGATGATGAGGATGTGGGGGCACCTTTTATCACAGATCAGTGGCTCTGTGAGCGGAGTTCTCCTGGTCGCTGCATCAGGGGCCCCCAGCGGGAGGCCATATTGAAATGAGGTGCCTTCCCCCAGGCACTTAGCCACCCCTGACATTTAGGTGTGTGTGTGCGGAGTATTTAGGGTGAGGGGTGGGGGCGTATGTTTCCGCCCTGAGACCCGATTGCCTCCGCTCCCCTGCGACTCGTTTCCTCTCTCCCGCCCTACCCTCTCTCGCCCACCTTGGCTCGCCCTTCTTCGATTGGACCCTGTTTCTCATTTGCCTATTCATTTGAAAGAACAAAATGCCCACTGAGATCCAATATGGGGTTGAGGCAGGGGGGCGTGAGTGGGCCCTCAGCAGGGGTGGAAAACACAGCAACAACAGAGGAGAGGAAGGAGGAGGAGGAGGAGGAAGGAGAGAGGCAGAGTATGACCAGACCTCTGACAGGATGTGGCACCAAACGGCGTCCCGGCTCTTTTCTGTCCACTGCTCCTAAGTGTGTGTTTTCCTCACCGATGGTCTGTTTTAGCCCCGACATGGGGAAGTGCAGCCTGGTTCACCCTGCCGCTGAGAGGAGCAGGGGACCGAGAGCGAGGCCCAGTGTGTGTGCATGCACATGTGAGCGTGTGAATGCGCAAATGTCCATGAATGAGGGGGTCCGGCATCTGTCCATCTATGACATTATTGCTTCTTTTCCTTTTGCCTTTTGTGAGACACCTCAAAAGAACTAAAAAGCAAAAAGAGAAACTATAAAGAAAGGACAGGAAAGTCCATAAATATAAATGTTATAAAAGAAAATATGAGAAGTACTACGAACAAATATGACGCTGTCTCCTGGATCTCTCAGGTTCATCAACAAAATATGAACGGGGAGTCAAGGTGAGCTGCTCCACGCCGTTTGTCCATTTACAGCTCATTGTTTGTCATTGTTGTTGTTGTTGTTTGTTGCTCATTATTATTTTCCTGAAATCGTCTTTCCACCACTAGTAGGATCTACCAGCTGTGACTTGTTGGTCTAGGGATGTGATTCTTGCTTTGGGCGTGAGCGGTCCAGGGTTTGGGCCTTTACTTGAATTGCCTAATTTTTTTTCTTCCTTGGTTTCTTACAGTTCTGGTTCCATATCGTTCATGGCTGCAGCTCAGTGGTAATTGTGAGTGTGTGACCAGACAGCAGCCTACTGCTTCAGATATAGCGACAGCGTGGTATTCGCATTGAAGTGCAATGCTGCCACCCTGCCAGTAGGGGTGCAGGTTTCCTTCTTATTAGCGTAGCTACACCGCTATCTCATTCAACAAGTATGTCAACGAATTTCAGATCTGACGTGTGTGTAATGACATTGAGTTATCTTTTTATAGCGTTCAGCAGCCATCTGTGTCTTCATCCTTGAAGGAAAAGTTTAAGGAGAAGAGAGATTTTAACTCCATCGACTCCAGGCACAGTGAGAGAAACGCAAGTAAAGTTGTTAAGACTTACGGGATATTTATTCTAGATAATGATGATGCAGCCATTTTACCATCAGGGTTAAAAAATAATTTAAGCTAAATATTGATTAAGCGTGAATCATAAAATTGAAATTTTTGTAAGAATTTTGAGTTTTTGATGCTTTGGTCACAGGGCTTCAGTTGATTTTTTTTTTTGTAGAATCTACCACGGCTGATAGTTTTGGGTCCAGATCAAAGTTTCAGGCCTGATGCGTTTGATCAAATGCGTATATGCGCATGCACGGTCCGGCACGTGACCGTCAATCATGTATCATTATGGCTTTCTTTGCTTCTCCACCTCCCTTAACCCGCGTGAGACGCCTCTGATGATCTGAAGCCTATTCCGTAAAGAATCTTTGCGGGGTCTGAAATGTCAAAGATCGCACTTTGTATAAATGCTAAAAGGAAACATGGCCGGCCCTGAGAAGTCGTATGAGCGCCGTATGACATGTTTTATGCATGGCTGCTGGGTCAGGGCGTTTCACATCAACAAAGCATGGAGGGGGAGTAAAGGTGAGGGACATGCTGGCAGAGGGCTCGGGGGTGGGGGGTGAAGAGTGAGGAAGGGAGACAAGGAGCGGATGGAGAGGAAGAGTCGGAGTAAACAATTGTGCATTCATGCATAAATTCAATGATTAGTAAAACCATATTTTTCCGATGCTAATAGAACTTAACCAATGGAGAGCTTTGGCGGCGTTTACAGCCATTAGACCGGCAATAACAATCATTTACACTGTTTGTTTTAAGCTGTTTGCCACCAAACGAGTGACGCCGCAGCATTAGACATTTCCATAAAGTGTACAAAGTTTGAACACTTGCGGGGAAAATGAAGAAAGTTAGAATAACGTTTGATGGTTCTTATTATCTTAACAATCTATTCTACGTGATGTTGCACCGTCTTACGTGTCACCCAGTCCAAAATAGTCGCTAAGCATGATTACGTGCACTCGATTTTAATTGTCCTTACTGCAATTAAAGGCAAACACACATCTGGAATGTACACGCACACACACACACACACTAACACACACACTAACACACACAGAATCAATAAGAATCCGCCGCTCTCCGAGTATACATGAGGTGTTGCATCATCAGTATGCAGGCGAGTCTGCAGAGGTAGCATACTCCAATCGATTTACAATCCATTTACAATCACATAATCTGGGTCCGTTACTCAGAGTAAGCATACTTCAACGAGTGCCAGCTCCTATTGTGACACGGTGGATATGTGACATTTGAAAAATCTCATTTATTGCCTTAATCGCAGTATTAATGGAAGGAATAATCTAATCTAAAAAAGTGTAAACGCACTGAGTGTATCATAGGATTTACTGTAACACAGACAGGCAGACAGATGGATGGATGGATGGATGACAGAGAGGGGGAGCGAGAGATAAAGATGATGGATGCATGGATGAGAGAAAGAGAGAGATGGGTGGATAGAGAGGCGGAGAGAGAGAGACAGAGATATGGATGGATGGATGAGAAAAAGAGAGAGAGATGATGATGAATGGATGGAGTGAAGAGAAGAGAGAGAGAAGGAGAGAGATGGGTGGATAGAGAAGCGGCGAGAGAGACAGAGAGATGGATGGATGGATGAGAAAAAGAGAGAGAGATGATAATGAATGGATGGAGAGAAAGAGAGAGAGAAGGAGAGAGATGGGTGGATAGAGAGGCAGAGAGAGAGAGATAGATGGATGAGAGAACGAGAGAGAGATGGATGATGATAGAGGAGGAGAGAGAGATGGATGGATGAGGGAGAGAGAGAGAGAAAGAGACAGAGAGTGAGAGAGAGAGAGAGGGAGAGATGGTTGAAAGGATAGAGAGGCTATGAGAGAGAGAGAAAGATGATGGATGCATGGATGAGAGAAAGAGAAAGAGATGGACGGATGATAGATAGATAGATAGATAGATAGATAGATAGATAGATAGATAGATAGATAGATAGATAGATAGATAGATGAGATGGCCTTTGTGTATCTATCTAAGTACACACACTGTTTTAAGACTGCATACACACACTGGACCGGTACACAAACAAAGGTTATTGAGGCTAATTGCAAAGGCGGTGCAATCTCCAGAACATAAACAAAATGAAAGGGGACGGCGTTTTCTCCTCCTCGCTCCCTGCACTCTTTAATGTCGTGCAGTAAGTGAATTCAGGCCCACCTCACAAAAACACCTCTCCACATTGTTCTCCTTACCAGAGGAAACCATAATGGAGTCTGTTTAGGAACCATAACCATTAACCAGATTTCTTTTCAAAACCTGCACCCAGAGACCGTAGGCCAGCGTCACTAAAAGTTGCCATTTAAGCGCGATTTAATTGCTCGCTAAATCACATCCATCTGAAAAACTTCACCGCGGCATTTTATGTTTCCTTCGTTCCTCCCCTCGCGATGCGCGGCCCGCTTATTCCGGCGCTCTGGCGGCCGGCGTGCCTGGTGTTTATATTCGGCGTGAATATTTAAAGCGTCAGAATGGCGAAAGTGCTGCGTTTAAAGCCCCAAAACACAGCAATCGAGAGATGATCTCACGTATGCAAAAAAGGCAATTCAGCGGACCCCCTTGCTTTCACGTTTGACAGAGTACCTTTCCCTGTTGAATACATTAGAGGACTCATAGAATGAGAGCAAATGAATGCCCGCTCACTTCCCCTGCACCGCCGCATCACAGCAGCCCGAATGGAAAACAACGATTCGTCCCCATTACATTTCTCATCTACTTTCGCCCCTGCGAGAGGATATCCACCTCCCCGCCCGCCGCGGAACAACACCCAGACGCATAATGTCTCCTTATCTTTCTTTCAGCTACAGTAGCTACCTACGCGCCGCCTTCGGCGCCCACAACTTGACCCGCGCGAGCCGACCACGCGACGATCCTGAATGCTAACGCCGCCCGTGGTTGGGATTCAAAGCCTCGCGCGGGATCCTCAGGAGAAAAGAGGGTGAAGGAGAGCGAGGGAACGAGGGACGACAACAACCAACAAACACGAGGAGGTGGTGGGGTTGGCGAGAGGGGGCGAGGAGGACATCTATCCCCCTTTAAGCCCACCTTATTGGCGAGCGGTGACCCTGGACGTGGGGCTATTGTCTAGGCTCCTTATCATAATGTAGGCTGTGTTGTCTTCTCCATTACACCTCGGCCATTCAATTAGCCCCCATTACCATAGTAATAGAGCGCTGCGTCGCTGGGGTCAGGACTGACAAGGGGAGGAGGAGGGCGGTCAGAGGGAGAGAGAGAGAGAGAGAGAGAGAGAGAGACGAAAAGAGACGTCAGCGTACCTGTAGGCTGATCAATGTCATTCTGTATGATGCCCCTGAAAAAGGCGGGCCAAAGTCAGAGATGGGTGGTGACATCAGACGAGGCTCACCGGAGAAGAGTGAAGGTCGCCGCTGACAGAGGGGAGGATCTACCTGGGAAAAAAAAAAGAAAAAAAGAAGTTCTTGATGTTTTCAGGCGGGCAGGTTGGGCCTGATTGACGTAGAGGAGCGTTCGGAGTTATGAAAAATAAATGAGAACCAAAGACAAACGGCGACTCGTGTCGATGCGGTCGATAGAAACGGACGACTCCTGGTAGCGATCGCCGATAATGGCGAGCGTACAGCAAATGGGCTAACTGAAGGAAATGAAGAAACGGTGATTGATTATTGACGTGTTTGATGAATGACACGGTGGAAAACGGGATTTTAACCACTTCACTATCTCTTAATAATATTTATGCACGAGCCAGTGATTTCCACATGGTGTGTGTGTGTGTGTCAGTGTGTATACGTTATACGCTGATTATCATAGGTTAGGATTTGGACGTTTTTCCTCGTCTTCCTGGAGAGTTTTGGGACGTGTTGGGATCATTTATCGTGTGGTCCTATGAAGGCTTCACTCTTCTAAAAATAAAAACCAAACGTTTTCAGCATTTGACAAACTCTTCAGATCAGCCAATCAGAGGAATGCATCTTTCGGAGGAGCCTCGGAGGCGTTGGAGGCGTCGGAGGCATCGGAGGCGTTGGAGGCGTTGGAGGCATCGCATGCGATACTGGGCTACACAAATAAACCTGACTTGACTTGAGAATTTTGTTAATAAAATGTAAAGATGGATGCACTCCAGCATTCTGTCATCTATTAAAACTTTTGAAGGGAAGCACAACAGGTGAAGGGATGCAGGAGCCAAACGCAATCAGGGAGTAAACACACAGCTGATTTCTGCTGATTTCAGGCCGATCGCAGTGTTTATACGACAGAAATCAGGTCATGGATTTAATCGTAAAACCTGCCGCTTGTGCCAACTTTTCTCTTTTCCCCCCGCTCGCCGTTCACCTCGTCGGCGTTTCGTCTTTTACGATCTTGCTGTCTTCCTCTACATCATCACTCCATCTGAAACTCTGTAATGAGACACACCAGCTTGTCCTTTGCACCCTCATTCCATTTTCTCTCACGTTCTCTTTGTATCTCTCCCTTCCATCCCCTAATAAACTCTTCCAAACTTGCTTTCCCGTCCTCTTTGCCTCATTTTCTCCTTGTCAGATTCTGTGCCAGGGCGCGTGCCAGGCAGCCAGTGCTCGCCTCTTGTCCCTGTCTGCGTGTCGCCCGGTTGTCACTGCCACTTTCTGGCATTGTCCCCATAACAGAGAGAGAAAAGTGAGAGAGAGGAAGAGAAAGAGAGAGAGGGAGGAGAGAGAGAGAGAGAGAGAGAGAGAGAGAGAGAAAGGCAAGGGACAAAGAAGTAAGGCAAGGAAACAAGGGAACGCATGCAGATGCAGGGCCCATCTCGTTTACAAATATGCAAATGCTGTTGCCTTTGTGATATGCAAATGAGAGATTACAGAGCGCTAATTAGGGTCAAAAGAACTGTTCACGTCAATTAGGGGAGAATGAAAAAACGATCTCCACATTTGCTGGCCCCCCAGCCCCCAACGCCTGCCACGGATATCCTCAGCTTTTGTCTTAAAAACTGGAAACATGAAAAAGACAAATAAAGGGAGACAGGGGTACAAGGGGCGGGGCCTGAGCCTTCGGATAAGCAGCATGCATCCTGAACGGGGCGGAGGTCCAGGTCTGTTTGAGCGGAAGGCCCATGGACGGCTTCCTACTACGGAGACGATGAGCACAAGTGACACAGCTGTATTAATTCCCTCTGCTGAGTAATATGGTTCTTATACGCATCTGCCTTCTTACTCTACTGTACTTGTAATCCCAGTATGAGTATTTATCCCTTTATCTGATAGATTCCATGTTGGTTTGGAATTCATGAAAGTTGCCCATCAGCCGCATATTATTGGTTTTAAGACTTTTTTACCGATCGGTGATCCAGACATCCCAAATTTGACATGCACAGCGTCTGTGGACAGCGAGGAGTAAAGAGTAACTGAATTTCATTGGAAATTGAGAATTGATAATCTAATCAGAGATATTTAAAGGATTTTGTATACATTTAATGGGACTACTGACATCAATGAGTCAATAATTAACTATACTACATAAGAAATGCATAGAAAAATTGCAACTTTCTCAAACAGTATCATAAAAGAAATATACGAAAATCCCTTAAATTAACTATTATTTCAAAGTTAAGGCATTTTTAATTTCCCTTACATTTCCCACTGTTCAAGCTGTGTTGTGTATCATTTCATAGATTTCATCCTAATGCATTTGGAATCTTTGGAAACTTTAATATTTTAGCTATATATATATATATTTTTTTTGCAACTTATATGACGTAAAATGACATTTTTCCAGTAATAAAAAACAATAAAGAACAGAAACCAGGAAGGTGAAGGACGCTCTCCTTTCTGTCACTCCCTCCTCTCCTGTCTGTCTCTCTGCCTGCCTGCCTGTCTGTCTGTCTCTGCCTGTGTGTCCATGGAACCCTGTTATATTTGCATCCTAATGACCCCTCCAGTGGCCCTCGAGGCCGGGCCCTCTGCACTACCCAGAGATCAATTAGGGCCACGGCCCAGCGTCTGCTGTGCCCCATTATAAACCCCGGCCAACTTTATCCCTCACTGTGTCTCGCTGTCTCTTCCCCCTTTACCCC
>OMNV01004962.1:2115-30892 GCA_900303265.1 Brotula barbata | reverse complement strand
ACACTCAGAGCCACTCACACACACTAGGAGTGTCCGGGTGCTGGTACACCCGGCGGTTGGTGCTCTGGGGACAACTGATGAGGCGAAGCTTTCTGATCTGACAAAGTTCCCAAATCTAAAACACAGATGCAGATGTTGGAATGCTGCAGACTCGAGGTCAGAAAAACGAGTTTCCATGTTTATATGTGTGAAAGGAGCAACTTGTGGACCCAGTTGCTGCAACGTGATACTACCCTCTACTACCCTTTATTTGACAGTGAGAAGGTGAAGGAGGGTCAGCTGCGCTGTGGAGAACACTCAGACTACGGCACCTTCACACTGTTGTTCCAGAGCCCAGGTGATGGGCTGCAGGTAACACAAACATCTCCAATGCTCTGTATACAAGACAACAGCAGCAACAAGTTATCTTTTTAAGAACTGTTCAACATTTAGTTCAGTTTCATGATCTACAATGTCCTGTTCCAAACTTATTTTGTAGAATTAGACAACCCACTTAGCACTCAATTGTAGAAAAAAATGCAAATGGATGTGGCCTGTATATCGACCCATGGCATCCAGGACAAATAAGTTTGGTTCAATGACTCACAGTTCAATATCTAAATGGTTAGTGTAGTGCCACCATCAGGCTGACCAGGAACAAGGTGTAATGAAGATATTCTGCAAGTAGACAGACAGACCCAACCCCTGCTATGGCATTAAAGCTCATAATAGTGGGCTGGGGTTTGACGGTTTTGACTTATGTCCAGATCTCAAAGTCACTTGATATGTGTCCTCTTCAGGTCCGCAGTCTTTCAGGTGAATTCATCAGTGCGCCCAGCATACCTGGAGCGGTCCTCATCAACATCGCTGACCTGATGCAGCGTTGGACCAGCGATCAGTTTGTCTCTGTGGTGAGCTGAGAGAAAGTTTTGCATGTTTGCATCTTACCTGGCAAATCCAGTTTGTCATAGGCTCAGTCATTTGCATTATTGAACATTTGTCATCTTAAATGACTATTAACTACAGTATTCCCATAAAAAATGATTTATTATCGGATAATGATAACCTGCATAACAGAAAGGATTAATAATTTTGTGAGCTTAAGTAATTGCTTGTTCTTCAGATCCATAGAGTCTTGCTGCCCCCTGCTGGAGTCGTGAGCACACGTCAGTCTTTGGCTTTCTTTGTCCATCCAGATGATGATTGCGTGATAAGTTGCCTTGATAATTCCAACAAATATCCTCCTGTCAAATCAATAACTTACCTCAGTGAGCGCTTCAAGGACACATATGTGACTTTCAACCCTTGAATTAATTCATGCATGGCTGCGAGGATAAATGATGAATTAGATATCCTTCCAGAGTGAACAGCAAAGAGTAGATGAAAGCTATTTTAAGGGTAATGTCAGGCCAGTGATAAAACACAGCCATACACTGCTACTATAATAATAATCATTTTATACATTGATCGTGATTGTATTACAAATACTTATACAAGAATACTCAAATAGTGTATAACAATAATAACTACAACATTAATCATCCAAATGGTGCACAGTCAGTGGGTGCCAACATATATGCTTTTGGTCATAAAGTGTATTCAAATGTTTCAACTAATCACCATGACAAAAGGAACTGAACTGAAATCACGTGAACATGAAATACTAAATCACAAAACACCCGAAACTATAGGTTGAAACAACAAAAATTTTATATTTTTACAAAATTTAGATTTAATGGTCACCTCAAAATTTAATTTTGCATTCTCAAAATACAGAACTTTATGTTTTATTTGAATCATTCTTGTAGGTGTTTTCCATTAACAGCAAGAGCATTTTGACCCACGGGGTTCAGCAGTGTTGGCTCCACTCAGCTTCACTATTTTCATAGGGTGACGTTAGAGATTCGTTCTATTTGTTTTGCAGATAGGCTTTATTTGCACCATGACACAACGTCATTTTTTAATGCACCTTGATCCGTGTTGGAAAACCAGTCAAATGGAGAAGAAACGCCCCAATATTGGATCAGAAACTTTCTTCTGCAGAGTTCATTTCTTGTGTGATGTCATGAATTTCATCCGTTTGTAAGGAAATGTATTACGAACATGGTTCCTGCATATATAATAAATCGGGACAGTGAAGGAAATATCTATAAATAAACAGCAGCAATCTCTCAAAATCTATTTGTTCATATTCATTCTTTGAATCGTCTAAATGGTAAATAAAGACCCTAACAGTGGGCCCTGCGACCTCCCGTCAGTCAGTTAGAACTGAAGAAGCCCCTTGAATATGAGGAGAAACATCTTCAAGTATCTTCTAAAAGGCCATTTACTGATTCATAGCATTTATTCAATGGTAAATTATTACCATTGGAGTTGGGTAATAAAGTATCAACACCATGTGGACTCAGTGTGGAGTATAAATTTCTGGGCAGAAGCTGCAGTTTAAAAGTCCAGTTGAGGTCAGGTCATTCTCCATTTTTGTCAGCCTGTTGGAGTCAGAACATTTTCAGCTGTGTGTTTTGTACGTGAAGAAGAAAATGAGCATCCCAGTGGTGGACTTTGGCACGTACGGCCTGGGAGTGAAGGATGTGAGTGATGAACAGCTGGATATCCTGAGCAAAGAGCTGAAGAAAGCTTTTACAACGATTGGCTTTGTTTTTCTGGAGAACACTGGGATCACTCAGGAGGAGGTGAGCACAGGGAGCACAGGTGAAAAGAACTCTTATGTTTGTTGAGTGGAATGATGATTCTCTCCCGCTGTGTGTGTGTGTGTGTGTGTGTGTGTAGGTGGACCATGTTATGGACATGTGCAGGAAATTCTTTGAGCAGCCCGACGAGCTGAAACAACCCTTCCAGAGGGGATACTATTGCAGTGATCCCAACCAGGGGTGGATTTCTTTGGCAGCTGAAAAGTATGGAGTCTGGACGTCACACACATTTCTTCCCCACACAATCTGTCACATTTTAGATTTATGATGAATAATTACCTTTTCAGGTTAAATCCACATCGACCTGGAGACCTAAAAGAGTCCTTCGACATCACAACATTACATCCCGATGTGGTAAAAGTCAAACTGCATTCATCGTGGTCACATCAACATTGTACCTTAACGCCAAATAACTTTTACATGTGATAACTATTTCAATTTATTCTGACTAGAAATGGCCCTCATCAGGCGGCCTAACGGGGTTCCAGGAGGCAAATGTCTCTTTCTTCCAGCAATGTAAAGAGCTGAGTCTGCGAGTGATGAGGGTGATGGCCCTCAGTCTGGGTCTGGATCCAGAGTTTTTCATCAGCACTCACCGTCTCATTGGTAGTAAGTACAGACTACAGATGACCACGCTCGTTGGACAGCAGTATGTGAGTTTATTTTAATTTCCTTCATGGGTTGATGGTGATTGTTCTGCAGTAAGCACTCAAAGGAACTCAAAGGCTTCTGTGTGTTCAGTGATGCTTAAGCAGCACCTGCTACGCCTTCACAGTAAGGTCTGTCCCGATCTCGTTGTATAGGTGAGGGGAACGGTTCAACTCTGCGGCCTCTCTACTATCCTCCAGTGGACATAGATAAGGTGAAGCAGGATCAGATGCGCTGTGGCGAGCACACAGACTACGGCACCTTCACATTGTTGTTCCAGGGACCTGACGAAGGCCTGGAGGTAACACACACACCTCCACTCTGCAGGCACAAGGAGAAAATATACTGGAGCTCATTTCTTTTCATGTCAAATTCAAATGTCAACCTATGTGAATACATTTTGCGTGCTTGTCAAAGTTTGCAAAACTTCCCATATATGTTTGATGTGCATCATAAATCTTGCATTCCACCTGACCTGACATGTGTCCTCGTCAGGTCCGCTCTCTTTCAGGGGAGTTCATCACTGCTCCCAGCATACCTGGAGCGGTCCTCATCAACATCGCTGACCTGTTGCAGCGCTGGACCAGTGATCAGTTTGTCTCTGTGGTGAGCTCAGGGGACGGTTTACAGATTTTTGTCTCACATGTTCAATTCGGGGCTGCCAAATAACCATGGGAACCGTTATGGGAGTTTTTTTTTTTTTTAGGTTAACAGCATTACATTTCAGAACCTATGACAGAAGAGTGTGACGATTGTGCCTCCCTTTGTCCCTCAGCTCCACAAAGTGTTACTGCCCCCTGGTGGAACCTTACGCACACGTCAGTCTGTGGTTTTCTTTGTGCACCCAGATGAAGAAACCATGATCACCTGCATCGATGGCTCCAACAAATATCCTCCTGTTAAAACATTGGATTACGTCACTGACTGCATCACACCAACCATAGTTATGTGAATACAGGCTCGTTCACTTTCATGATCACTATCAAACCATGACAGCAGAGTAAAAATGTTAGACAAGAAGATGTGTGGACAGAATCTGTCGCAAAAGTTCCTCACAATTCAAAGCGAGAATTCACACACACAAACACACAAACACACAAAGCACACGACAACTTAACAATCTACACGATCATCAAATTATGTTAAATTAAAACAAATAAATGTTACACACATGTTACTTATAAAATAGATGTAAACTACGTACATTCTTCAAATATCTGGACCAAAGAAGACCACAGCAACACAATAGAACTTCAGCAATATGCATTTCATTCCAGAAGGTGTTCACCATATGAAAATACTGACACACTGAAACAAAAAGATCTTTAAAGTGTGTTGTTGAATTGATTTTGCCTATAAGGTTGATTAAAATGGACTCAGACCTACAGTTTATGGATCTGTTCTGGTTACTTTTTTAACCCCTTAGACAGTAATGGACCAATCTTCATAACGTTACTTTCATTCAACATTCTAATGATCTGCCCAAAGTGTCCAAAGATATCAAATATATAAGGGTGTAATCTGGGATTAAGAATTGAGTAGATTTCTTGAGAAGTTGATTAAAAAGTTTGATAAAAAAAAGGAAATCCATAATTGAAGTCCCCTCATGTTTTTAAGTCATGGCACTTTTATTTTATTCAAGGTCTCTTTTTTTCAGATGTGTATGGTATCATATGATCATATGATCACATGATACCAATTTCCCCAGAATGCATCCTGATATATTTGTTAACAGTATGTATGCATAAAAAATAAACACCATAATATTAAATACAACAGAACAGCAGCAACAACTATCAAAAATAAAGCTAACTTGCAGACATTTATTTTTATTAAATTGTCTCCTTATCTGAATAAAATAAATAATATGCTTGATTTTCTCTTATACACAGTGTCTTTCTCCCAAGTATGTACAGTGTGCATAAAACAAAACATTCGCTTATCCAGCTAAAAGCCCTCTCCGTTTCACCCCAAAGCTCTTCCCATGCAGAACAGAGCCCTCGTTGTGATCAAAGCTCAAAATGCTAAAAACAAAAGGGTCATCTGTCCATGAAAAGAGCTCCATGTTTCCAGTGTTGTTGATGCAGACACGTCAGGCAGAATGGGACTGGCACACGTGTCCTATGAAACCAGATTAGTAGCTTCAAGTGCTTGGGCCCATTTTGGTTTAGTGGTGTTTTAAATAAAACTAAAAGGAAACAATGACAGACAATTGGATTGCAAGACAAGCACATGAACACTCAGAGCCACTCACACACACTAGGAGTGTCCGGGTGCTGGTACACCCGGCGGTTGGTGCTCTGGGGACAACTGATGAGGCGAAGCTTTCTGATCTGACAAAGTTCCCAAATCTAAAACACAGATGCAGATGTTGGAATGCTGCAGACTCGAGGTCAGAAAAACGAGTTTCCATGTTTATATGTGTGAAAGGAGCAACTTGTGGACCCAGTTGCTGCAACGTGATACTAACCGTTGACTTGGACTGCGGAGTCTTGACCTTTCAACCTTTCCACGTGTTCCACTGTCTGAGGAGAGAGAGCAGGATAGAGTTGAATTAAATTTCACCCACCAAGGACTAAGCTGAATATTCAGTACCACATCTTGTTACTGACTATTAGCACCTTTCATGGTAATAGCACAAAATAGTTTGGTAACCATAGCATAGCAGTAACATTAATGATTAGTGAATCCGTCCTATATGTCATACTGTGGCCCAGGAGAAACTGTACTTCACTCATCTGTATGCATATTGTGGAAGTGACAGTAAAGTTCAACTTGACTTTACATCCATTTATCCATTACTCCTAATTAATCACCCCCAAGCAGGTCAACAGTAATTCAACGTTCATAGCACTCTGAGGGAGGCATTGATCAGTAAGTTGTTAGGCCGAGCTGCTGTCCTTCACCTTCTGCAGCTCTAACTTCTGAGCATTAAGCATCTCCTGTTGCTTGTCCAGGTCCTCCCTCTGTTTCTGCAGCTCTGCCGTCTGGTTGTTGATGTAACTCTTCCGGTCCGCCAGGACGTCTTCAAACATCCTCATCTCCTCCTCAGTATAGATTGGGGTTTTCTCGAGAGTCTGCAAGGTGTGAGAGAGGAGGTGGGGGTGGGGTGGGAAAGGCAGCATAAAAACCAGAGCTCTTAAAGTACACAAAAAGTTTACTGTCTTTATCTCGTACCTGCCATTCCTCATTTTCCTGAAATGTCTGCCTCTGGCTGGCTGCCATGAACTCGTCCAAGGACACAAGTCTGTCTTTATTGGTGTCCACCTGAACAGGGTGTGAAGATGATTCAGAGATGTCACACAACAGGCCCAAACATCTGCTTCAACATCCCCACCACCAAAGCTGTGTCATCCTAATATGGGATTTTTAAACTGCTAATTCTAGACTTATTCAGGTGACGATTAATTCATTTTTCCATATCTGGAAAGGATTTTTCATCAATCGTGCTCAATGTCAGAAACAAGAGGAAAGTCAAAACAGCTGATTTTGATGAGCCATGGAGGAAAGCTTCATGGCTTCTTCACACACACTCAGTGCATCATTTGAGGATGAAACTTCAAATGATGATTCTATCAGACATTTAACATATCTTCCATATGTGCTCTGATGTGACCCACCTCGTTCATGATGTGCTCTCTCATTCTGAGTCTTTCCTCCTCCATCTCAAACATGTCATCTTCTTCATTGTTGCCATCGTAAAGCTTCTCCAGCTTTGAGACACACATTGAATACACATACACACAAAAACATGTTATATCTCACAGACCTCTGCGTTCATAAAGAATCATAATCAGACATCGGCAGTATTTCTGATAAAAACGTATTCCCACTTACAAAATACTATTTTGTATTTTATCATCTTGATATAATTTGTGTCAAAATCCTTTAAGGTTCTGTATTTTTAAACACCGTATTTTGTAGTTTATTTTGATACATACAACAACATACTTTGTACCAAAATACATTTTCATGTGTTTTTGCCCAACCCTGATTATAATAAATAACCAAAACAAGCAAAAGCAGAGCAGTTAGACATGAATACCTCTTTAGTGAAAAGAGCTTCAAGTTCAGCATCATCAAGGAAGCCGTCTTCATTGGTATCTGCAAAGCAACGAAACAACGGAAATGATAGGAGTGCTCTATTTATACATTCATGACATCAAGAGTATCAAATATTACGGTACAATCAGCCCACGGACCCCTGATAGAAATGTACTGGCTTCGGGGAAGATGTGCTCTGATTGTACAATGACAATTTGATATGACTTCTCATAAATATTTACATCACTGTTAATATTTTACTAAGGGAGCAAACAACAGAGAGAGTGAAACATCTGGCTACTAAACACAGATACGGTCTCCATGGTTACCATGCAGTTTGAAGAAGGTCTTGGGATCAAAGTTTTCTGGGTCCAAACCATCTGTCTCCTCCCACACCTCCTGCAGCTGGTCCCTGCTGCCCTACGCACACAGAACCATTGACATGAAAACCAAAACAATTAGTCAGAATACAAAAATATTCAACTTTTGATTTTTAATGTACGTTACTGTTGTGAAGGTCTTACGGGGTGGTTGACTTTGGGGTGGTCAGCATGTTTCTTCCTCATCTCCTCGTAGTGCTCCTCCTCTTTCTTGCGTTGCTCCTCATCCATGTTATTCAGACGCTGCCTTCGCTCGTGCTCCTTCATCATCTCGTACCTCTTGAAGTCCTCGTGGCGTTCTTTGTCAAAATTCTCCAGGTCATTGTTGGCCTTTGGTGAACACAGAGAGAACAACAGGTGCAATCAGATTTGTTCCAGTCCAAACTTTGCTCATTGATTTTTTTCATATCTCACCCAGAATATACAGCATTAAATTAATTGATGGCGAAAGAAGAAGACCACGTGCCTTATAACCAGTTTATACATTTGAATAGATCGCAGCAGAAAGTAAAAGTCTTATGGTTGCTGATCCCCATACCAACTTCGGCCCCTACAAAGATAACTTCTGGCCTGATTTCATAATAAATGTAGAACAGTAGAATAGAGGATCCACACACAATAAATATTGCCGTGGTTGCCGAGTATAATCTCTAAATCCAGAGCGACATGCAAACGACTCGTGACATGACTGTGATTGTCATATGACCACAAAGCAGACCTCACGGTTTGAGTTTCTTTTACGATTCAGTCACGTGTGTTTACCTCCGCTGTGAATTCCTGTGTTATTACATCTGCAAGTAAAGACATATGAATGTGAACCTGACCCCATACTGCTGACATTACCACTCCTGGAATTGTTTCTGCATTGCTACACTGTAATTACTGTGATACTATCAGGGCTCCTCCTCTTTAATTACAGGTGTGACGGTGATGCAGATTCGTATTATCATGCCGCACTGTAGCAGAGTGGAACCAAGGACAAACATTAGAGTGGATTTTGTAACATATGTGCAATTATCCTGCACAATTACTCATAAATATCCACATATCTGTCCAGTTATCAGTATTTAAAAGGACTGTATATAGTCGGTGTGTATAGTTTGCTAGTTCATATTTTATATTCTTTATTCTTCTTTTAATTTTGTCTTTACTCTCTTACTTTATTTATCTCTCACTCGTTTTTCGATTTGTTCTTTTTGAGCTGCTGTAACGTAAGAATTTCCCCCAGATTGGCTCACTGAAGTCTATCTTTATCTAAAAAAATACTCACATAGTATTTTATTCTAAGGACAAACTTTCCAGGATTTGTAATTGTTTACAAACGTCTAGTTTTTTATTTATTTTTTATTATTTTATTTTATTTTTTTAAATTTTATTTTCACTGGCCAATGTTTATTCTTTGCGTAAATTCCCCACAATTTCGACACTTCTCTTATCTTGATGTCATAATGTCAATTCAACTCTGAATGATCAACTTTCATCTGCTCGCTCTGCTTTCCTGCCGCCACAGCTGCTGCTGAACAAATCCAAAGGTTCGTGTTAGATCTCACACGGTAAAAGTAAAGTTTATACCGCTTGAATGAGACGGTCCAAGTCCTCGACCTCGAAAGTGTTTGGGTTCATGTGGTTGAGGTGCTCGAACTGTCTCAGCAGAACCTGGTGGTCCACGGTCCGGCCTGCATGGTGGAGTGAGTAAAGTTTATAAAATATTAAGAACTTCAAAACATTGGATGTATAAGTCACTTCATTGTGGTGACTGTGTCCCTGACCAGCTGAAATGACAAACACCTGAGCCTCCTCTGTCACTAACAAACAACCCAACTGGTTTCACTTTGTTAACCACATTTAGCAGTAAATTAGTCCTTCAGTACAGGATTGACACATAACCAGAGGCAAGGCAGGAGCTGTGTTGACTTTGGCTTCAAGGGAAATTCATTTCAGCACACCAACTGTCCCTGGGAAGGATGGTTCAATATGTGCTGCCATTCGTCCAGGGCTCTAAACATTCTCTCTTATGATCAAATTCTAATTTGTACTCAAATTCAAATTCCTCGTGCATCTTGGTCAACCACATAGTAACGCGTACCATTTCCACCCTGGATGTCGTGCTTGGTTTTGATGAGCAGTCGTAGCCTGTTCAGCTCTTCCCGCTTCAACTCGTCCAGCTTGGTCCGAAAATTGTGTTGGACAAAGTCCAACTCTTTGGAAAGTTTTCCTCGCTGCACGCACAGAAACACAGGCCCGTTTAAGGTAAGCAGGGCGCTCACATCCACAGGAGCTGACGTACAAAGGGTTTTTTAAAACAAGCTGACCTTGATGTCGTCCATGTTGGCAGTTTTGAGCTTCTCTTTAAAGTGAGGGTCTTTCTCAAGGTACTCGATGACTTCTCTGAGGTATCGGTCATAGTGCAGCCCGGTGTCCTGAAGCAAAGACCAAAGCACATCTGGTATATTTTCAATGTGAAACACTGTAAGTTTGAGGCAGAGATAGAACTCAGTGAGAAGATCCATGTTGTATTATGTTCATGTATATCTGCTGACACGCCCAGCACGAGTCAGCAGAATAAAACAGCGTCCGACTGACTCACAGCCGTCTGAGGTGGCTCCAGGTGATCCACAGGAGGCTGTTTCTGGGTCTGGTCTACATTGATAGGCACTGAGTGGATACAGAGCCACAGACTGAACAAAACCAGCCCACAATGGACCAAGGCTTTTCCCCTCATCATCTGGACAAACAGCAAATAAAGTATAGGGCAGGTTATGGTATACATCAACGTTTACAAAAGTTGCACTACTCCCAGTGCTTATTAAAGAAATTGGTAAAGGTTTCTCAACGCCCCAGCATCCATGTTTTTAGCCTTGCTACAGAAAACGCCCTTGATTTCCCATGCACTGCACTCGGAGTCCAAACCACACACAGTGTGGCAACAGGTTATGTAAATTTATCATAATCCCCGAAGAAAAACTATGTTGCAAGAAAAAGGCCATAACACATGAGTTCTTACCTTAATACACATTACAGCAAACGGTTATTTAAAGGATTAAAAAGAGTTAAAGGATATTAAAGGTTTCAAGGCCTTTTTCAAAGTGTGATTAATTAATAACAGAGTTTTATCAGGTGGAAATGGCACTATAAACTCTACAAATTTTTTTCCCCCCAAAATCCATAGCTGTAAAGTTTAATGCTATGACACTTTTGATTTCCCTTACATTTCTCTTTACTCCTAATGTATTGGGTTCAATTTTATATCGTTTTCCACAAACCGTATTCTGATATATTTGGTATCTTTAAAAACTTGGCAGTGCATCAGTTTAAAATAAAACTTTATGATTTATCACTGGACCTATTGGCGGTTAAAAGATTGGTGGTTTTAGAGATAAACTCATAAAACAAGACAGAGCAAGATGACCCTAACCTTTAAAACTTGAAACCCGTAATTCACAATCTATGACACGCAGAAATTGAAGTTATCACTGATGTCATTGTGGTAAATGATGAGGACTGTTGTTCTGTAAATGTTGGAAAGCTACAGAGACGCCTTGGCATGTGCAGTAAAATACAATCATTAACATATGGGACCTTACCTTGATTCCCTCGTTGAAGTCCTGACTCCGCTTAACAACCTGTTTTGGTCTGGCGCCTGGTGGGGAGAGCTAACTAAATGAGATTGAATTCACCATGGCAACGCCCCGCTCACGGCAACTCTCATTGGATAGAAATACCTTCGCTTCCTTGTAAAACAGTCGCGTTGGCACGTGATTGGATGACTAGCCTGTCAGTCACAGTGTACCGTCCACACTCTGACTTGAGGTTCGTTGAGTCAAATCTTACGTGGCGTTCAGTCAATTCCAGGGGGGCGGGGTTAGTGTTTGTAACTTGTGTACAATCTGCTTCTGCTTTCTCGCTTTTGCATCAGCATTACTACAATAATCTATTCTTCTTATTTTTTTTTTTTACAAGAAAGCCCCTTTTGTCAGTCGTTGCAAATGAGTGTCTCACTATAAACACCCAATACAGAGCATCCGGGGCCTAGATGCACTGTATGTTGCAGTTTCCGTGCAAACATAATGTCTATTTGAAACGAATTAATCTACTCCAACATCAATATCATCGAAATATAGAAATTTAAATACAGCATATGGCCTGTCATCACATAGAGTGTAGGTCGACAAAACTTGAACAAGTTGTGAGTTTCTACTAGCAAGCTGGCCAATCTGATGCAATCCACCACAACAGCACCACAGGAAACTAAAGATGTTATTGCACAAGTAGTTGACATCCATGTACAATATATTTGACATATATGACCCTCGTGTCAAATTTGGAAAATGGCATCATACAAATATACAAATACAATATAATTTGATGTCATCTATGTCTGTATGACATCTGTATTTGGCTCCTTTCCCCACCAATCACCAAGTATGGCGATTTTCAGCCGTTCTCCGTTCACGTACTGCATTTATTCTAAGCAAAGGCAAAACAAATCAAGCAAGGAGGGATGTCACTGTCTTTAAGATACATTCAGGCAGGAGAAGCACACTGAGGCTACAACATTCCAGAGCAAACAGTATGTTTATTTACATTCTATATAAATACTCTACATGATACATATATGCATATTTGGGTCATAACGTCTATTTTGAACAACCCGTCGAAATGTCCAGAGACTGACAGTATCCAATTTCTACCACACGGTGGCACTGTTGTGCAGCTTTCGGTGGAGTTCAGCGCTCTCCCCAGGCAGCAGCGGTCTCCAGTCCAACCACTTCAACAGGAACTGACGTCCTTCGGTGAAAGTAGACGGAAAAAACTGCAGCTGCAGGAAAAATGGCTTCAGTCAGCGCACCGCTGAAAGGTAAGAAATTATCCGCGTACAGTATTGTGTGTGCTTGTAAAAGTTTCCAGCCGTAGCCGTGTCAGTTGGCTTGTTGCGTCACTTATTAACCGGCCGTGTTTCGTATGACAAAACCTACATTTCTTCCTATTGTTGTGGGTAAGTTGGCAAAGCGCTGAGCGAGTCATTTAAATCACCGAATTGGTATTTCTTCAAAGGTAAGTCGGTCGTGTTGCTTGTTGTTGCTGAACTGGCTCGATTCGGTTACTTTTATTTGGCTATGAGTGATAAGTTTACCTCTTCTTTGTGACGTTTGCGTAGCGTTAGGTCTCTGTTAGCATGTCAACAGCTAACTTAGTATGCAACAAAGTAAAAAGTTCCAAGGTCCCGCTACCGTCAAAAGTAGAAACAAGTGTCATTTGAGCCCGTCGGTCCAGTTTGCGAGGTCAAAGAAGCAGCCAATAAGTCTCAAAAAGTAATAATACATAGTCTGATACTTTACTGTGCGGTTCATGTGTGAGAAAAACAAAATGCAAACTGCTTACAGATGATAGACAACGAACCGCTGCGTGGTGTCAGGTGAGCATCAGCCGACAGGTTAGGTAGTTAGTCGACATGGAAACAGACAAGTTGATTTGGGAGACTAACTGACGTCTGTACTCACGGATCGTATGAAAAGGTCTACATTTAATCCCGCAATTACAATTGATCAGCGTTTCTCTGAAAACAGCAGTGCAGGATACTTTATTTGGTGCTAGATTTCATCTATGTTTTTTTCATTCATTCCGAGACTTTGCGTCAAAATCAGTTTTTCAGGCCAAACAATGGGATTACATTTCTGGTGTTAAATGCATCAGATGCATTTATACATTCAGACTAGAGCTGCACAATATGGAGAAAAACTGCGATGTGCCTTAACTTGTTGGCTGATGCGATAAATCCCAGATTGAGGTGTCCAATATCAAAGCGTCTCCAAGTCTACATCCTGGAGGTACACTTCATGAATTCAGACGAGCTGTGTCAATTTCAAGACCCTTTTCCTCCTGTTCCCTTCACAATCTCACGTATGTAGAATTACTTTGCATTCAGTCGAAAAGAAGTAATTGTTCATGTAAATTGAATGTGTGGTTTTCCATTTGTGTGCTGCGAGTCGAGATGAGAGCGTTCTCTTAACCTCAATGACTTATCGTGATAATCACAATTTATGGTGAAGCCTTCCCTTGGAGGATTCAACAGTTTTAAGAATCAATAACAGCAGCACTGAAATATGATTTTGCTTAATGTCGGTTTTGGGATGCTGGCCAATATGGAAGACATTTGGGATTCTGCTGTTAACATCTGTGTACCCACTTCAACCGACCAACCAGTGCTCATGAGGTCCTGTCATTTTTGTTTTTGTTTCTATTTATAGTCTTAATGTTCTGCAGCGGTCCAACCCTGCTACAGAGGGAAGTAGTTTAGCTGTTTTGATCCATTTCCAGACAATTACAGAATATATCTCAGAATGTATCTGTAAACATGACCTGGTTACTAATTTCCTATTTTAAAGATCCTGTTCTGTGCTTTGGTCAGAGGCAGAATGAATTCATAACATTTATGTATCTGTTAAGAGCATGACTCTCACTGAGTGTGAAGGTTGGAGTTTTGTTAGTCCATCACACAAAAATGATCCTGGGTGTTCTCCAGGCTCCTAAAGCCTCATTTGTTATTGTGACCCCCACATCCTTAAATCATTCCAGTTGGGTAATCGTTGCCACACAAGGCCTGCAAATGCTCATATCATGCCTTTATGTTATATTAAAGTCTTTCATGTCCAGGATTCTGGCCTCTTAACCCCTTACACTCTAGTAATAGGATGGTTAGAGAGGGTTTTAAGCAAAGTAGGTGTAGAGCAGAGCTTGTACTAAACTTTTCTCTGTACTTGGCTCAGGGTCATTTGTGGTGTTGATTATTTTTTGGTTATCATCATGTAGCTCAAGTCCCCTTGACTCTCTTGACTTAAAATTGCATCCTGGAAGTTGACCCACTTTCCTTTCTTTTCTGTAAACTGGACTTGAGTGCATGTGATCTGTGACTGACAGTAATGTAACGACTGCAATGCATGTGATCAATCTGTAATGCACAGCTGAATGAAAAAACACACTATGATATTTCAGAGATTGAGTCACTATTATTAACTGCCAGAATTTTTTGATAGCATGTGCAATCCTAAGATACAGATCGTCCCCACATTGATCAATTGATCATTGATCAATTACTCTTTTGGGTGTCTAGTTATCAGTGAAACCTAACCAGGTTGCAATGGTCAAGCAGGTAACAAACACAATAATGTCTTTTTTTTTTGTGCATTAATTTTACCCAGTTGGTGTTGTTGTGAGAGCTTGGCTCCGGGCTGTCGCAGTCAAATATTTAATTAATGCTGCAACATTGTCACTGCCTGCTGGTTGCAGGGCTATCCTGTTATGAACACAGCTGATAAGACAAGAGTTTGACCATAATGCTACAAGAGAGCAAAAGCAAGAGATGGAGAGAGACACGTCGGGCTGCTTAGCATGCCAAATTCCTCAGCTGCACAATAGTGTGAGGGCAGCCTGAGCCCTAGTACAGCTAGCCTTCTTCACCACAATGGGAGGGGAAGCTCAGGAGAGGCCGGTGACGCCTGGGGAGAGAAGGAACTCACTCAACCCTGGTGCTGTGATCCTTCAAAGAATAGTAGCTTTGAGATAATCCTGTGTCTTTTTAGGATCACAAAGCACTTGGTAGCAATGCTTTTCTCTTGTCATGGACCCGTGACAAGTAGGGTAACTTATGAACGTTACTGTATCAAGACTGAATTTACCCTTGCAGATGTCAAATGACCATCTTCTGAAAAATGCACACATCAGAGCTCAGATATGTCAAAAAGGGTTTGCTGCACATGGGCTTTTTAAAGTAGTGTTTGCTGTTTTTATTGGCGTGAACCCTCTCGTGATGTAGCCAGTGTTGGCTGTATGACCTCACTTCTGCCCTTGAGTCAAAAACAAAGAAAGTAATTATTGGATTTCAATGTGTGACAAATAGCAGCCAATCAATAAACAATTTGTGCCTTGATACAACAGCAAAACTATTAGCGTTATATGGACATACAACTGCCGTTAAACTAACACTGCACAGCACTGTGACTTTCAAGTTCACGTGACTGTGTAATAAAGAGAGACGTGCTTTTTTTACGAGTGGAAAATGCTACTAGATGTTTGGCGAATTACCAATGCTTATTGGAATTTTTCAGAACTAATCATTCTTCGGTGCTAGCTAAATGGCATTTCTGCCTCATAAACCATGACCCGTTTGATCATATCTAAATGTCACTTATTATTTTCTTTCCCTTTCTTAGGCTTTTAAAATTTATTCCTCCAATATTTTGAGCTACACTGACTTTGAAGCACTCACACTTATGGCACCTTCAAGTTGATGAAATGGCCCAGATATCCAGTGGTAATGGGTTCAAGATGGATGTCCCCCAGCCCAAGGGGGTTGTGGGTAAAGAGGAAGCCCTCCGTATGGAGGAAGAGGCTTTGGCAAAGCTACAAAGGGAAAAGAGACACACTCTTTCGGCCTCAGCATCTGCATCCTCGTCTGCAGCATCTTCGAAACCAAAACCATCTAAATCTACCACTACTGCTCCTCATCCTTCACCCTCAGCTGGTAGACCAGAAAAGGACCTCATTGTCTTCCCAGAGACCAAGAAGCAGGCAGAGCAGGATAAGTTCAGGGATATTGATGTGGACAAACTGACCAATGAGGAACTTGAAAAGCTCCTACTGGATGATAACTTTGGAGCCAACAGTAAAGTGTCCCGGCCCTCCTCACTGCTGGGGTTTAACCTCAGTGCATCCTACCCTGGGGGGCACGGCTGTAGCTCCTCTCCCTTCCAGAGCGGCCAGTGGACATCTGTACTCTCCACTCCATCTAGCTCCAATGTGTCCACTCCAACTCATCAGCCTGCCCCATTATTCCCCTCTGCTCCATTCCCCAAGCCAGGCACATTTCAAAATGGCTTCACCCCTAGCATGTCCCCCTTCATGGCTATGTCAGCACAGCAGTCATCTTTCATAGCCTACACCCCCATACAGACTGCTTCTCCCATGGTCTTCCCTCAGCCAGCTGTAGACCCAGAGATGGCCAAACTATTTGACAAGATTGCCAGCACCTCCGAATACTTGAAGAATGGCAGATCAACCAGCACCGACTTGGATCAAGTGCCTGCCAGCACAGCCTCTCTGGAACCCAAACCACCACCCCAGCCGCCAGCAGTGATGGAAACTTCGAGCATCAGCCGATTTGATTGGTTGGATTTAGACCCACTTACAATGCGGAAAGCTGAGAATGAGGACGCGTCCCCTGGAGCTGCTGCAGAGACGGTACCAGAGGGTCCCGCTGGGGACCCATGGGATGCAGTGCTTGAAACTGAGGGGAACAACAGCAACAGTAGCCCCCCACTGGAGGTGAAATCACCACATTCAATTCGTTCACAGCAGAGAAGGGCATCAGCAGGAGCAGCAGTCACAAGGAGCCACTCTCTCAATATCCCAGGGACCTCCTCGCAGCACAAACCAAGCACTCAGGTAAGATCATATTACAGCGGAAATGCAAATTTTTCTTTTTTATAAGAATAGTTTGTGAAAGTCTGAAGATGATTCTATTTTGGGACGCAATCAGCTGTACATTCACACCTGTTGGCTGTCTAGTGCAGCTATCGTCTTTCTATGGTTAACCACAGGGATGTGCAGCTTCATACTTTCAGTGGTTTCACTTTCAGTTGTTGTTGGATGGGGGAGTGTTGATCATACACCATCTCTACCCAGATATTGTTTGTAAGCTGTCAGTAGACACTATTGTATGTACTCGCAAAGCTCATATAAAGTAGGACTGATGTTTATTCATAACATCTGATTATGGATCTTCTTGTCTAGCCCATCAGCATCTCTCTTACAACAGCGTGTGCACTGTATTTATTTACAAGCACGAGCTGTTCGTTGTAATAAGTCTTTCAATGTGGCTGGCGACCTGCTGTTTGACCACACAGTTGCCTCTAGCTAATTTGTCACTATTTTTGCCTCGTGAGACATGAATGATCTTATTTCCTATGATGAATATTAAGAAGATTCATGTGGGACAGGGCTCTCGGCAAGTAGCATGAAATATTGTATCATCTTCATCGTTTTGCCTAAGACTAAACTACCATCTGTCCTTTGGCCGGCCTGGCTGGTAGCTCTGAGTTGAAATTAAACAGCTTTGAAATACAAATTTGTCATTATCTAGCTTCCTCTGTCAGATTTATTGAACAGATAAGGGATTAATCCTTTTTGAATCTCTTGTCCGAAAAAAGAATGAGTAAGGCATTGACAAGCTCCTCTGTTGAACATTGTGTCATTCTTTCTTCTGCGGTTCTCAAAAAAGGCCACTTCCTGTTCTCATTGTGTTTCTCTGTTTTAGGACAGAACAATTGGCCTCTGTGGTACGTTTCTCACCACAGGGTGGTAATTAACCTTACAGCACTCACTGTACAAGGCTCTGATTTCCAGGATCCCCTGTAGTTATGAAAAACAAGGATAAGTTACACGCTGTGTTGTCTAGGTTTGGAAAAAAATTACAGAGAATAGTAGACCAAAAAAAAAATCAAGAAATGGTTATGAACAGGAACAAGTGAGAGCAGTTTAAAATCGCAGCCCAGGAGGCCTTCCGAGCCCATCTATAGGACTTAACATAGCCACCCTTTAAAGGCAAAACCTCCAGAGCTGTGGAATGTCTGCGTCCCTGAAACATTGAAGCAGTGTTTGTTTACAGTTCCTCATATGTTATGTCTAGGGTCTAGCCAATCTTTGCTTCTCAGACTACTGTGGGTTACATAACTGAAGTGTTTGATGTTCAGTGTTCTTCACATAAATCCTTGATCCTTTTCATCAGCTTCCATAATGCCTGGAATCGATGAATATATGTGTGTGAGGGCGAGAAAGAGAGAAACGTACAGCGACACAAAAGTCAAGTTTGTCTGGGTGAGTGAGAGAATGAGGGAGAGACACAGGAGAAGGTGCGAGTCTCTGCTTTCTCTGTGTGTCTCTCTGCTTGCATGGCTGGCAGTGTGAACCCACATTGGCATAAGCAGGGGACCCACATGACTGCACAGCACAAGAATGACCCCACAATTTGCCTCCACGAGTCGCTATTAGCAAATCCCGTCCCATGTAGGCTGAGCACATTGGCATTGTTGAGAGAGTGGGCGTCTATATGTTATTTGCCAGTCAATTTTCCAGCAATCGACACGAAATGGATGCACCCAACTTAATACTATGGATATTCCAAAAGCCATGTACAATATTCGACAAGGAACGTCCAAGCGACTTTCGTAAAGTGGCCAGCAGAACGGTAGTTGTCCATTTAACAAAAGGTTTTTTACGACCCTTGGCTGGTGGCCGTATGCAAAGGGCTACTGTGAGTGTAAGCTTATCAGTGAAAGATGTTGGCGTTTTGAGTTACAGCACAGACTTAGACATCAGACACCTCCTTACCGCCGTCTAAAAGCTTAATGAAATATTCCATTGCCCAGCAACCACATCCTGCACTACTTATCTAAGTTGCTTTATCGTTGCAGGTTGGTCAAGTGTAAGCTGATATGTTTTCCCTTGTTACCTCATGTTAGCTCATCTCTTTTCCAAAACATTACACGCCTACTAACACGACAGGAAAGACTATAGAGCAGGTTGTTTTGATCTTAACCCAGTGAAGAGAGCGCACACAGTTAAGTTGTAGAGAACATTGATCATTAAAGGCATTTTTGGTACAAAATGTTCGTGGACGCAAGAAAGTGTAGCATCCATGGCTAGTTCCCCATCTCCTTTTATCCAACTGTCAAGATTTGTAGAATATCATGATAGTTAGTGGACAGAGTTTAGGTGAGAACAGTGAGAAATGACCATTTTTGGTTCATGGCTGCTCGTATAATATTTCACTTCGTTAATGATCTCCAAGAACTTTTTTCTTTGCTTCTTTTGCTTGGATGGAAGTTGGCCCTAAAGTTCCCATGACTTGTTTTTGTTGGCAAGAGTTAAGTGTAAGATGTGGCAGCGTGGGCAAACGAGTGTAAAATGGAACAAACGAGCTTGAACTTGGAGATTTAGTCTGAACCAGGCTAACTACAGCAGAGTTCCCACTCTACCAAACTTTTATGTCTCCGTCTTTCTGGCTTTGCTTAATTTTTTTCCATGTCAGTTTCTACTCTTCTCCCTGTTCTCCCATCACTGTGCCTTTACTTTCTCTCTCCCCTCCACCTTTTCTCTCCCTCTCCCCACGTCTCTCAGCTTGGTCGCCTGTGGGCTCTGGCAACTAATACTTTGCTTTTACCTTTGGATCTCCTGTAAAGCTGCAATGTAGGTCGGAGATAATCAAAAGCCAAACAAACAGCACTATCGACAGCACAGCGGTCACGCCTCACAACACCGGTGCCTGTTGAGGCCTGACTCTCCTTATTTGCTGTGCAATACTGAAAGTCATTTGCCACACGTCGTCATTTCAGGTTATTGCCTTTAGTAATGTTTTAAAGGGCAAACGTACTAGTCTGACCTACTGTATCTGTTTAAAAGTACACAAATCTGGGGGTGTTTTGAGAGTAGTGATGAAATGATAGCAATATGTACTGACGATAGAATAGAATTCACCAGTAGCAATAAGAAAATAAATGCATGTTTCTATTGCGTTTGGATGTCAGTTATGGTCGTGCCGAGATCCCTCCTCGCACACCGACTCAATGCATTTGTCTTTTCCTCCCCCACAGACTTGAGAGCTCCATCCAAATATGTAAAGTCTCAACATTCTACTCAGGACTTAGCTCAGTTTACTTCATTGTAATTGTACCATTCTCCTGTGTTGTTTACCACTAACTAATTTTCAAACTGATTGTAAGACTTGAGGAAGTTGGTGCGGATGAATGTGCCATGGGCTCCAGTGAACTGCGTGACTCACTGGACAAATAGCTCGGCCTCTCCTAGCCTCTGACCGTCTACCGGCAGCAGACAGGACAGACATTGTGTAAGATAAAGCAAGGATGCAGGTAGAATGCAAACACTTCCCCAGACCTCGGTAATACGTGTTAAGACAATAAACTGAGTAATTCATCGTTGTGACAAAGAACCAAACAATTCTGCATCAACAGTCCTAACTGTTCAGTGTCAGTGACTTGGGTTCTGAGTGTGCGAATGGTGGATTTGGTGCAGCTTGTGCTGACCACCAACGATAAACACATGATTTACAAACTCGTATTCAGCACGACTCAAATTATTTCCAATCACACCATAGTATATTTATCAAATAGCCTGCCACAGGTTGTCCCCTTCAACCACAAGCTTTGTTGACGTCAAGGGTTGGTTTATCGCAAGTAGGAGTGAGACACATGCCAGTAAGTTCCTGATCGAAAGAGGAAGTTCAATGGCACAGTGCAGTTGGTTCCTCTGATGTATATTTCTCAAATGCATGCGGTCTTGCCAGTGAAGCGTTATCTAAACAGGGGGTGGTGAATCCGTGTTTGTTTGGGCAGACAGAAGCTGGCAGGCAGAGTGTGCCGAGTAGTATAACTTATTAAAATGATTCCATGTCCCTTCAGTAAGTGCTGGATCAGCATGAGGGTATCACTTAGTGCTTTATACAAAATCATTACTACCATAGCATCTACATTTGGCTTGTACTAAACACCGCTTTACGTGCAGCATCAGGTAGAATCCAGAAAAGCAGATGTGTAACTTGTGCACTAAGTGTATGTTACGTTTCAGCTGCTGTTTGACCAACGTTAGCCCAGAGATTACGGATCTGAGTCTAGTTTTCAGTTATAAGGCCATCATTTGTTCTGCTTTTGTATTGAAAAGAATCGTGTAGGCTAAAGAAATCTTGAAAGTGTGTGATAAATATTTAAATGTGGGAGCGGCAGCTGTGTCAGGTAGTTTTCTTGGTGGACAGACTGGGGTTGATTTCATTCGGGTTTTGCAGAGAGTTAAGGAGGTGTCTGATGTCTAAGTTTATACTGTAACTCAATATAAGTGTCCTCTCAAACAGCTTGGAATTACCTCTGACCATTTCACTGTGTTTCTCTTCTGCCATTGTGTCCAGTCAGGCTTTACTTTGAGTGTGGGACAAATATATTCTACGCCTATCTAACACCTCCCCTAGTTTAATGGCAGTGTGAAAAAGAGTTGTAGAGTTGTAATACAATTCCATTTACTCTATGTTATATGCCCTAATGTATGCCCTGTATCCTTGTTGACACTGTACCTGGTTAGGTGGATAAGCTCAGATTTAAACTGTTTGACTTCAAGAAAGAAAGAAAGACAGAACTGGCATTAAAAATTGAACACCATAAAAAATAAAGTGCAACCAAAATGTAAACTATAACACACAATGGCCATGACTATCGAAGAATGGCTAACCAGCAGAAGAATGGAATAAAAGAGCAGCTGTGTAAATCCACTTAACCTCTCCAGAAGCTGAGTTTATCCCAGTTGTTGGTCTAACCACAGACCGCGAGATCTACCTGCAGTAGACTTGTGCTTAGTCTCTGTCTGCAAACTGGAGCTGAATCGAGCACATTTCTATTACAATTTCTATAATAACTACTCGAGCATTGAAATGATCATATCTGGGCCATACTATGTCTTTACAGTATACAGTGTGTTCTTGATCTGATGAGAACACGTCAGTCCTGTGACACACCAGCACAACAGGAAAGGCAATGAGGAGGAAGGATTAGTCAGTGTGTGAATCAAATGAAGCCATTCCCATGACTTCAGGCACCAGGAGCTCTCTGGCCGTGTCCAACAAAAATCGATGGAGTGGAACAAAGACGAGCCTGTCCCGCTGCTGTTTGTGTTTTGTAGTGTGACGGTCGGCTAACTCGGGCACGTTGGATCATCAGTTTAATGTTTTATCCCCTGATGAGGCAATCCTGACTCAAATCATAAAGATAATATGTTGGTTGTCTTTATAGCTCTCGTGCTTTCTCGCTCCCTGACTGCAGTTTGTTTTGTTTTAGCAGCCTCTTATTTTTTGTTCTCTGT
This sequence comes from Brotula barbata, assembly GCA_900303265.1. Lineage (NCBI taxonomy): Eukaryota > Metazoa > Chordata > Actinopteri > Ophidiiformes > Ophidiidae > Brotula > Brotula barbata. Next base: position 8,217 of record OMNV01004962.1, on the reverse strand, counting down.
CTCGGTGGTTTTGCTTTTCACATGGTTCTGTCCAGGTCTGAAAAAATTTCAAGCAGTAAAAATAAACTTGATGATTTTCCTGATTTTTACATTTTAAATTTACCATTTATATGTACAAAATGGTAAATTATATGTACTCGTTTTGATCAGATTCAGCCATTGAAACTTCCCCATCTCATATTCTCCGTCTCTGTCCCCGTCCCATGCTCCCATGCTGGGAGGTGCAGGTTGTTTGGCGTCCTTTCCCAGCTCCATGCTGTCTTCTACAGATCTCATGGCGTTATGTCGGGTCAGCTCGCTGCTCTGAACAAGAGCTCTCTTGTTGTTGGGGCTGCACATTTATGGCTTAAATGATGATCCATGTTTAATTTGATCAGTAATCATTGTTGAAGACCTGAGGATCAGAAGGCTTCACTTTTCATGATGAGGCAGAGCAGGAATGATCATCCTGTTTTATTGGTACACATGGATCTTCCAGGACACTTAAGAAATCAGTTTTTATGTTGATGTGCAGTAGGAATTAAGTGGGCTTGACAGTTTACAAGTTGAGGCAGGCAGGCAGTCTTAAGGAAGTTTCTGCTTTTTCCCATTTTATTGTCACTGCATGTGAAAAATAAGCTCTATGCATCCGTGGGGATGATCCAAAAGATCTGGGTTGAAAATCTCCCAGAAGTCTCTGAGGCTGAGTAACCAACTATTATTACGGCATTCCAAACATTGCTGCCGATCTTGCTTGTTTCTCCCCCCCTTCCTGTCCTGCAATCTCTTCACATCCCTCTCTTTCATTGGGAGTGATGTCAGAGTCCCAGACTTCCAAGCCGTGACTGAGCATTTTGCAACTAGTGGAGAGTCTGATGTGGGAAGGGGCGGGGCCCATTCACTTCTCATTTCCCGTGCCACAGGAAACACATTCCTTAGCCCCTGGCAGTTAGACAGCACTAAAAAGCTGAGTGTTACTGCAAGTTCCCGGCAGTAGGCCAGTCTCCAGGAATACCTCTCTCTCTCTCTCTCTGTCTCTCGCTCTCTGTCTCGCTCTCCCTCTGTCTCTCTCTCTCTCTCTCTCGCTCTCTGTCTGAAGTGTGGCCTTCAGTGATCCAAAACACAAATCTTCGTAAAGTCCTTCAACACTGCAGTCCACAGCAGCTCATGTCTTAAATGATGTAAGGTGTTCATTAAAGCTTGACACGCACTATAAATAACAAAGTGCACTGTCAAGTCCTTAGCTGATCGCTATGACAACACAGTTGGGGGGGAACACAGAGAAAATCACAGTCATTTTTGCCTTTGTCTCCATTTGGTCAAATCTGTGATTAGCATTGTTGCCTCACAGCAGGAATGTCCTGGGTTCGAATCCCAGGCTGACCCCGGGCTGATCCTTTCTGTGTACAGTTTACATGTTCTTCCTGTGTCTGTATGGTTTTCCTCTGGGTGCTTCGGCGAATTGGGGTGTCTACATCGACCATAGGCGTGAATGGGAGCGTGAATATGTTGTCTGTCACCATGTGGTAGCCTTGCGATCTGTACAGATAATCGATGGGTGATATGTGATGTGTAAGCATGATACGTCCTTGTGTGTTTTCAAGTTCCTTGACAGTGTCTTTATGTGTGTGTGTTGACTCTTGGTCCTGTAGGACCGGGGAAAAGGCAAAGGCGGGACGAAAAATGCCATCCTGGAGGAACAGGACGCTCAAAACCTGGAGGTTGTCTCCTTCTGTGAAGACGTAGCAGTGTAAGACCCGTCCTCCTCAGCAGTCACACCTATTTTTACTTTATTATTGTTACAGACTACACATACCGGCTAATATCACTGAGGTTCATTGCTTTTCCATATTGCATGACATTATTCAATTATCATAATTTTTCCATCTGTAAACTTGTTAATCTTATAACAGCTTAAAATGTGCGCGCATGCACGCAATACCAGCTCCGTGTTTGCATCTCCGTCTGTTTCCCTCTGGCTGTACAGCATCTTTTATTCCTGTAGTTAATTTGGGTGGGGCGGGGATGAAGCTGTAATCCATTTTCATTATGACAATAAAGTCAACACCCACCGACCGCCAAACAACTCTCCTGCCTGCTGTTCAGCACATATTCTACAAAGAAAGGAATTTAGACAATATAGTTAACAAAGGGTAAATTATTATCTCATCACATCATTGTCTTGTAGTCTCCCAGCTACTGAAGCCACACACTTTGATTGTTTTTTGTGTGTGATTTTCAGATGTTTTAAGTAACTGTGTGCAGACATAGGTTTTCTTATTCTGTGTGTATTTCTATCCTCCTCCTCTTTTTTTCTCTCTCTGTCCTCCTTCAGTGTTTAGGCTACTGCAGTGGAGTTAAACCAAGCAACCTGATTCTTATAAATTGTAGCCCAAAACTATATTATATCCCTGTCGTCGGCGGTAGTCACTCTTGATGAGGGCTGAAACTGTTGTCAATAATATCATTTTCATATTAGCGCTACAATCAAGTGGACATAAATGTAGTGAACATGTTTTCTGTGTTGTGATTTTCCACCAGCCTGCGCTCCAAATTCCCTCATGATGACATATCCACCAACCCTGGCTACGTCCTCAGCCCTGTCATCACCCAGAGAGACAATGGAGGTGACAACAGCTGCTCAGTTAAGGTTTCTATCGAAATCTCAGATTCTCAGCAGCCTGTGACCTTCACATGTGATGGTAAGCATCCGCTGAAAGAGAATATTCATTATCTGAGCCAACCAATAGGGAAAATAGGGATGAAGAAAAGAGCACATGGTCAATGCAACCATCTCAGTAAACACCGAGTTTATACACGTTGAGCAAAACAGAACAATAAACAGAACAATTATGGATATATTCCATTTGCCGGGACATTCAAAATTGAGGGGGGGGGGTTTGTGAATTCTTTCTTTGATTGTGAAAATGATTGTTTTAGCCACATGAATCCAATGATAGTGAACTATGAGCTTTTAACAACAAATGGAGCACTTTGGAATTTAATCCTTAATTTTCATAAATAAAACATTATACAAAGTGCCAGGTGAGACGATGTGGAGAAAATCTCATTACTGTCACATTTAAAATCTGGCAAACCTTAGCAGCAAAGCACTTTCGCTTTTAGAGTGAGTGGCTCAGATTGCAGATAAGAGTGAATGAGAAAGTAGTGCTCACAGCTGCCAAGACCAACTCTTTCACCCCAACATATATCTCATTTTCCTTATTTTTTTCTGGTGTGGGAAGCACACTACATTCCTTTTGCTCATAAATAAGGGTTTGTGTCCTCACCGTGCTGTGGCCATGTTGGACAATAGAGGGCTATTATGGACAAACAAACCAATACCATAACCTATTAGTATGTATAGTTCTTTTACATAAGTCCAAATCTTCAACACACTGTTGATGTGTGTTTGCACATATTGTCCCATTGACCCAGTCAGCACTTGAATAACACTGTTCCACAGAAACATCCTTGAAATTTATTTCCTGCTTTCCTGGTATTACATTCTACTCATACTGTTCTTGCGTCTTCCATTAATTCTGACTTTGTCTCCTGTTGCTTAACTGCTGAGATTTCTTCCTTTATTCCACTGCTGGGGTCATTTCCGTCTAATCAGCTCATGGGTTTCCCTCTTTGCCAGTGTCATATCTAGTTTGCTTTTTTCCTGCTTGAGCTCCTGTGTTGTCAGCAGAGTGTTGACCCATATAGTTGGTGTTTGGATTCCTCTTGTTGGACACAAATTTGCTGTGGGGAACAATAGGCCTCAGTTCTGCTCAATGGGTGGATAGAAAGTCAGAAAGATATGGAGGAGAGGAAGGAGGAGATACATTTTTCTCTGTCTCCCTCTCATCCATTCTCCTGCGCTCATTGTTTACATTTTTCTCTCTTTTATCTTATCTTCCATTCCGTGTCTCCTCACCTACTTTTGTTGTTCCATTTATCTCTTCTTTCTTTTAAATTTACTCAAACTTGTTTACTTGAGACTCATTTTCTAAATGTGATTTCTAAAATCACAATAAAAATTTACTTTAAGAATTCTAAATGCACATGAAACCATTTGGGACATTCAGGAAGTTACTGTTACTTCCTTCAGTGCAGGTGAATCACTCCCCAGCTATGTTGTTTTTGGCAACTTTTCAATTATTTCACCTAATGGGCTCAGACGCCAGCATTGCCAGTGTCATTCCGCCGTTGCTCTTTGTCTGGAGAGTAGGAAGAAAGAAAGAAGTCTTGATTCTTCCAAGCCTTGGCTGTGAACCACGAAGCTTCTGGGGATTCCTCACATGGTTGAGGAGTGCAGCGAGAGGAAAAGGAGTGAGAGGAAAAAAGAAGCATTGAAAAAGGACATACAAAGGAGAGAAAAGGAGGGCGAAGAGTTGGAACAGAGTGAAATAAAGAGGGAGATGGCAAGTGGGAAAATATGAAAAGAGAATGTTAAATGACAGAAAGTGGCAAAAGAAGAGATTCAAGGAGAGAGAAAGGTAAATGGTGCCGAGTTGAAGGAAAATATTGAGAAAAGACTGAAAGTTGTTTAGCAGATAGAGGTCAATACGAAATGCAGACAGTGTGTCAAGGAAATTCCAACAATGAATTGGGGCAGATTTTCCAGTAAATGTGTAGTTGATGAGACATTTACTGTCAGACATTGCTCGGCTGTTATTGTCTGTGACTGGATTTGTTCCAGAGAAGTATACATCAGAAATGAGAAGTAATACAGTGTAAGGCAAGAACTTCCCTAAAAACAAACTGATCTCAAAATCTTGATGTAGACAATACTCATCTAATGTTTACAACATTATGGTCGGACATCTGTGAATCACAACATCACATCGAAACTGCATGATTACGCTCGGCCTCTTCGGGCTTGAGGGCTTTCGTTGTCACTCGTTGAAGGTCCATGTTGCAAGAGTTGGTGAGACTCCAGCATTGGAGCAAAGTGAAACATTTCTAAATTGCAGCTCAAGTACAGGCTGAGTACATATCTGCCTTAGCTAACTTTCCATTTTCTGCTGCACGGTGGCATCATTCCTTTGCTGCAACTTGTTTTCCCTTCCTCTCGGTGTGCAAAAGTTGAACCTGTTACAGAAGCAGAAATCAGTCTGTTTGCTGTGTGAGTCACTCAGTGAGACATCAAGTCCTTCCTCTTTTGTACATTTGCCCTTTTTGTTGCTCTTGTGAACTTAACAAGTGGCTGAGTGACTGCTGGCTCCATTCTTTGTCTGCAAGCTGACTGGACGTGAGTCCCGTATCAAGATTTATTCATTGGTCGGTTATTCCAGTGTTCTTGGGGTAGTTATGCTTAACTCCCTGCAGCCCCATCAGCGCACAGACATGCTCATGAACGCAAAGCTACCGGTTTAAGCCGTAAGAAGAGACCCACCATTCCTGTAAAGGGTGGAGGGTTGTTACTACTGGAGCCACGGGGTGGTCTGCCTCCTGGTGTGTCTATTTGAATGTCTTGCCAATAACACACGTGTGTGGGCTTTTTCTGAAATTGTGATACCTTTTGTAGAGTGTGTTTCTGTCTGATCCGCCTGTGTTTATGTACAGTCAAGATAAAACCTCAGCAGAAGTAGCTAATCTGCTTTATCTTTAGCCGCTCACACATCAGAAATCAAAACATACACAAGCACCTACATTTGACCGCTAATCCCCCCGTTCAGTATTGTCACACAACATACCAAGTTAATTCCTTTGATTCGGTGGCAGGTTTGACTTCAAATGAAATCTGAGCCTTTCACAATAAGACCAGGTGGTGTAACCTCCACTTTTCAAAGCTGTAGCACTTTTCTTTCCTTGAATTTCTCCTTATTCTGCATGTATTCAATATAATTTTATACAGAAATCATCCTGATATATTTGGCCTCTGTCTGGGATTTTCACTTGATTTTAAAATAAAACCTTATGAAGATGAAGCGTTGGTGGTCACCTCAACGTTTAACAGCTTGATTCTCCAAATTCCTCAATTCCTTTAAAAATGTTGAACCAACACAAAACCTTGGGCTGTATCATGTTACTGCCCTCATTTTTGGGTCTTAAGGTTGGTGTAGTTGAGCGATGTTGTATTTGTAGTTTTTTGAAGTGGATTATCTCGTTATCATCACCCCTTTTCACCCCCAC